>JAAGNO010015363.1:33705-44684 GCA_033439905.1 Ceryle rudis
CTGGGCCCAGCCTGGGATTTCCCAGGGCTGCTCCACAGCATCAGTGGTGACGGTGACGGAATTGCCTTCAGGGGAGTCGTGCTGGGTACTGGCTTCGTATATATTTGTATCTACTCCGTTTTTATGATTATTATTTCCATTTTCATTCAAGCTGTTCCAGTTCCCTTTTCTAATCGCCGAGTCTCTCTCCCTTATTCCCTTCCCCTTGGGGAGGGAGGGGGGTTAACAGAGAGAGCATCTGTCAGAGGTCTAGAGGGGCTGCCCTGCCCCTGACCCCTGACACTCGGCAGCTCAAGGGAGTGAACATCAGCCGAGAGCGAAGACGGTGACGCCGCACCGGTCAGTGCACAGCACCGCCGCCTCTACCCAGGAGTTCTCGCTGCCGTGAGCCTGCCAGTACCTTTTTCCTCTCCTGTGCTTGGCTCTCTCCTCCCCGTAGCGCAGGGAGCCGCATGAGAAGCGCCAGATTCCTGTAACCTCTCTCCTTTCATTAACGTGACAGGGTCAAAATAAATTTATTCTCCAGAAAGTCACATCTGGTGCATTAACCTGAGGCCCTCCCACTACACTGCAGCTCTGGGTACTATTATTTAATAACCAGCCTGTTTTCTTTAACTTTTTGGACTCGTTCTGGAGAGCCATGTTCTGGAACAGTGTGTATCCTGCAGTTTTATGCACACTATTGTCTCCTACGAGTCCCAGGGTTTCCAAACGAGCTTGAGCAGACGACAGCAGCCCTGAGTATGAAATGTTGGTTGGCTCTCTTAGGCCAAAGAGTCAAAGAACCAACCAGTTGTTTGGTTGGGTTTTTTACTCTAGCAGGTAACACCATGGTAAGATGCCCATGAGGTACTGTCCTCAAAACTCCACGTGATACCACATCATACCTTTTATTAGTAATTGCATAAATCCTTTTTTCCAGTAAATAGCAGTCGGAAGGTCTTTCCTACCAGTCTTTCCATCTCTGTGCATCCAGACTCCCTGCTGATCTTTCTTCCTTAGCAGGCACCAGGAAAACATCGTGTATGCACAAGAGAATAGGTAGAAAAAGAAATTACCTTCTGTTCCTTCATCAGCCACTGGGGATTTGTCAAAAATTTTCCCTGTACAGCAGCACATCTTGATTCAGAAAGAGCCCAGGTACTGATTAAAAAGCCTTTGTGGGCACCAGCTGGCGCTCAGCAATTTTTACATCTCAATGGGTATTTGTTACCGATGCCATATCGTATGTCAACACCTTGTTGGCCTTTAGCAGATAGGGAGCCTCCTTCTCGAGGAACATCTTGTCATCCCCTCACCGCTGTGGAGCTGCAGGCCCTGAATTCCACGATGTCAAAAGGGTGTTTCAGGGTATTTCAGCACGATACACAAAAATAATTTTAAAATATACGAAGTGTGTGCATATTTATATGGGCACACGCACAAAAATTATCTCCCCTGTTGGTTTTCAAGGTGCTGAAGAGAAAAGAGGAAATATTTTTGTGGCCAGACCAACCATAAGGACTTCTGGGACCTGCATAAACCTCGCCGGGACTGGACAGGACCTCAAAATACAATTCGCAAAACTCAGTGTTGGAATTTCCTGGCATTTCACTGTGAGTCTCCCAGCATTTCATATTTTTAAAGCTCCAGTCATGGAGGAGCCAAACTGGGAAGCAATATTCCCAGAAAGATTCCCAGCTTTCACTACAACGATTAAATCATCTTGAAGATGCAAGAGGAACAACGTGACCCATCTTGCACTTAAAAACTCAACCTGGAAGGCAAATAAAATAATAATAATCATCAAAGCAGACCATAAAAGGCCTAATTTTTCAAGTAAATCTTGTGATTTTTCATCAACTTGACTGCTGGTTTTTCAGTGCTTGAGGGGTCGGTCATGCTGTAGATGAAAAGCTGCTCTTAGTAAATCAGGATTTCTTTCAAACGAGTCTTTTGGTGATGAATTCAGGCAGCAACTCCCCTAAGAAAGCACAGGCTGGCAAAACCCACCACCTTGGGTATAAAGCAGCTCAAGCCAGCACTAGAATAAGTGAATTGGGAGAGATGAATGGCTGGAAGAAGCTGGAAAAGAGGCGAGAATTGAAAAGATGAAGAAATCCTTTTGTCGTTTTGGAGAATTCCCCGGTGATTTTCTTCTGCTCTCTCTAAATTCAGCGTTCTACGCACTGTGTTCAAGCACGGGGCTGTGAGGCAACACTGGACCACATGTTAATTTTTACTTCTCTCACTCATACGAGGGAAGCACGTCACGTACCAGGACATCACGTGCCCTGGCACAGGCTGAAGAAACACAACATCACCAGGCAGAGAAGTTAAAAGCCTCTGCGTGTGACAGCCCCGAGATGTTCTAACCAAATAAATTCCAAACTCAACCACAAACTTACAAACTTTCAGTCTACTGAGTTAGGGCACCAAACGAGGCTACAGACAAAGATAAAACTGGGTCAGATCTGCCAGCAAAAGCAGTCGTGAAGGAAGAAAAACAGGAAAAATGTTATTATTTCCCTCGTGATATTACAGACACTTGCCCCTTCCTCGTTTAATCCGTGACGGACGCCTGCTCGTGCTATTTGGCAGCAGAGTAAGTGTATTAACCCTGCCGTACATACAGCCCAGGGCTGAACGCAAAAGGAAACGCGTAACTGAGAATAAACTGACATTTTCTCTGGATTTCTGGCACGTTAAGGTATGAAAAAAGTCAAACGAGAGCCAAAGAATTAGTTTACCAAATCAGCTTTAACTCTTTTAGTCGAGTTTTTCCCCCAATCTGTCATCCTGTTGGCACCCAAATAGACAAAAAGTACTCTGAACATCTACACTACTGATCAAAGGAGGGGGAAAATACTGAAAAGGGCCAGAAGGAGGTTTCTGCCCCATGAATTAGCACCACGTGCTTACGCTGCCGTTCGCAGTGACACCAAAATTCACAGTTCTAGAGGACTTCTCAGTACCCTCCCACGTGCCGCTACATTTACCGCCACAAACTCCAGAGGAAAAAGCGCAGAGCGAGATCCCCGAGCGGTGTCAGGTTCTGCAGAAGGATTGCACTCCAGACAGTGTGAGTCACACGGGAGAGCTGCAGACTGCTGATGGAGCACAGGCCTGAACCTGAGCAGAGTCACCCATAAACTGGAGAACCACCAGACAACTACAGGAAAACTTCCCTGGGGGTTTTCTGGCCTAGATGAACCCATCGTGGCTTTTAGAACCCACGCCAACCTCACCTTCAACGCAGCCAGTTCGAAAGGCTCGTGCAGAGAGACATGACAGAGCTTTCCCTCCACCCTGGCACGCCAAGTCTTCACTGCTGCTTTCCTGTCTGCAAACAAGCCCACCAGGATTCTCCACCGTCACGTACTCTGACAGGACTCAACATCAGGTGCCAGATCTGAGGAGCTGCAGGGTTCCAGCTGGCTCAGCTACACAGGCACTGCCTTGAGCGGCCAAGAAGGTTCAAGCAATTCCAGCCCTGCTTTCTCTGGTGGCTTTCCTGGCTGTTTTCTGCAGAACGGTGGTCAAGCACATGGTCTGTTGTTCCGTGACTGCACACTGACTCATCCAAAAATGATTTAGAGGCTTTATAACTTTTTGTTTTGTTTTTCATTTTAATTTGCTCTGACATTTCCTCAGCAGGAAAAAAAGAAACGAGGAATAAGGAAAATCATAATCAAGGAACTGAATTCAATAGTCCTTGAAGGGAAATCTTTATCTTCACCGGGTCTCACGGCTGAGGAGTTCAGATGTTCCCTTGCCCTATCACAGTGGCATTTCTGACCTGAGATGCAACTGAGTAACCAGTTCTCAGGGGGCTAAAATTCTCTCCTGAAGGTCCTGAGCAGCAAAGCAAAGACTTTTGCACCCCTGACAGCTCTGAAGACCCTGCAAACCCTCCAGCTCTTGTCAGAAGGATGGTCACAACAGCAGTGAAGCACCTTCCATTTGCCAAGCCCAAACGGGGAGAAGAACCGAGCGCTGAATACAAGCGGCTCCCATTTTTGTGGGTGACTTTTGTGCTCTAGAAGTCCCTAGAAATTATATTTTACATGAGCAAAGAGCTAATCCGGAGCTTAAAAAGCAATAAAAGGGATGGGAAGAGGTCGGCATAAACTGGCTCAATACAGAATGTAACATCTGGACTTGTTTGCGAGCAGCTGTTCCTGAGAAGTTCCATGTGTGGTCAAGCCCTTGAAAGGGAGAATGTATCTCAAACTGGAGACGTTGGCTGGAGAAAAGGGGTCTGTGCGATTCGAGTGTCTCTGGCCTTTAAGAGACATGGAAACGCGGAGAAAAGACGTTTTATGCCTACAAGTAACCAACAAGTCCCATGCACAAGCCAAAAAGCAGCGTCTCCATCAGGCTAAGTATGGCTCAGCAACGGGAGACAAACCGTTTTCATCAGCTGCAGACACACCACTGGGAAACTGGGGGAAACGAATTAAAGAGCAGATACGAACCTTAAACAGAAGGGGTTGGAAGCTGTGAGGGTGCAGAGACCTAACGCGGAGACTGGGGGAGATTTCCACAACATCTGCATCCCAGCTGTTAACTTCTCAACCTTGCTGGAAGCACTGGGTGAAGAACACACAGGAACACAGCACTGCTTCGTAATTAACACCCAGTTGTGGGGTTGGGTTTGTTTGGGTGGGTTTTTTTAACTAAAATTAAGCACAGTTCTCATTTTGGTTTTGTTTTTTTGGGGTTTTGGGTTCCCCCCCCCCACAGAGTTCCCATTTTGGTTTCGTGTTTGAGAAAAAGCTTTGAATTTTGCGCTCATAAGAAATCAAACCAGTTTATAACAGGGGGAAATCTGCATTCCCCAGTTTGGCTGGGTGACTGGAAAACACCCGACTGGGTGGTGTTTCACCGTTCCGAGCCTCGTAGCCTGAAGCAGGCAGAGAAAGCAAAGGCGAGAAGGGAAGGAGCGAGCGCTTCGGGACAGCGCTGTGCATACCCACTGTGCCTAACTGGGAGGAAAAGGGAAGGAACTGGTATGCCTGCCGTGGCTTTTTCCCCCACAATGACTCCACTTGTGATGCCGGGAGCTGTCGCAGCAGTTTTTCCAGTAGCATAATTATCTCCCTATGAAACTTGCTTCCCTCTTCAGCGCATCGTGGGGGGAAGGAGGGGGGGTGTTTGTCTTTCCAACACCGAACACCCCTCCCGGCAGCCCCAGCAGCTCTTCTCTGCTGCTTTAAAATCATGCTGGCTCCGAGGCTGCCGACTGAAGCTGAGCTCCTCCACCATCCCAGCAGCCAAATCTACAACACCAGGAGCAACTCTTGGCTTTGCCAGATTGAAGCTCAGCTCCTCCATAATTCTTCAACCAAATCTACAACATCAAGACCACCTCTTGGCTTTGCCAGATAGAAGCTCAGCTGCTCCACCATCCCAGCAACCAAATCGACGACATCAGGAGCAACTCTTGGCTTTGCCAGATTGAAGCTCAGCTTCTCCCTAATTCCAGCATCCCAATCTACGACATCAAGAACAACTCTTGGCTTTGCCAGCACGACCCCTGTAGAAGAGCAACAGAGCTCCAATGCTTTCACAGCTTCCCATGGGGATTTAAGTATCAGATATGGAAGCGATCAGAGGCTGGTTAATCTCATTATATTGCTCCTACCAAAAGCTATGAGCAACCGTGGCCGTATTACACAAATTAGTTGGGAGACAAAGAAAGTCAACACTGCTTTGGTGAACCTTCTGGGCATGAATTTAATGGCTCTCTGCAACCACAAATAGTAGGATTTAAGAACAACAGTCTTCTGAAATTGATGTTTTACATCGGCCTCGTTTCCCTCAGTCATTAATAAGGGACAGAGGTTTTCAGGCTATGAAAATCTTAAGTATTTTCATGTGTGCCCATAAGCAGCACAAGAAGCCGGGAAAGTCCCTTTTAAAGGGAAGCTGTCAACACCTCGCATTGGATTAAACTCTGGAAAATTAAGACATCACTGTCGATTCCTCTTCTTGTTCTAATTTTTATTTGCAACCCAAGCCTGGTTTCTGGCTAGGCGAGCGCTCCAGAGAGCCTGGTTTTCCTTCTATGTACCAAATGAGATCAATTTAACCTCACAATATTCTTCAGGTCTGCTCCAACCCTTTTCCTTCAACTAAGACTACCAAGAATTGGCTCCCAAGTAGGTTTTGCTTATGCAAACGCATGCTAAAGGTATTTTTGAAGAGTGGGGATGTCTTACTGGCTTTGTTTTCCAAGGACAACGGCTACCTTTCAAACACGGTTTAGGTCACGTGCCCGAGATCAAAACTCACTCTTATTTCAAGTGTTTGATGCCATACTAAGTTCTAGCCTGACTTTTACATCACTAATGGAAAATGTGGAGTGTCATGGCCCCTCTTTCCCTCGCTTCCAGTTGCAGGACATGCTCAGCAAGCATAAAAAAAAAAAGAATTAAGAACTAGTTTAGTGCTCTTTTTATTTACCTTGACTCTTGATTTCACGGTCTCTACTGATACGGTTGCCAACATTTTTCACCCAGCACATCTTTAGTTAAAAAGTAGAGTTTGAGATGGTGACTGTGGGCATATGCCATTAAAATAGCGGGATAATTTATGTCAATAATTATTTTTAAAACGTGACACGTGTTGGTTGAGCAGCTACACTCCTACAGCAGAGCTCAGCACACTGACACTGAACAAGCTGCGAAGTCTAAATCTAATTTATTTCATATTTAACTCACACAGTACAGAAAACCATTCCATTAAATTACCAGGAAAACAACATACACATGGAAAAAGAAAACACAATTGTGTAATATCTTGCTACCTTTCACTTTTGAGGAACACAAAACCTTCTGAAATACACAGCAGAAGAAATGTGGCCAGAAATTAAGGTATGTTCCTATGGTTAAAACACTCCCTTAAGGGCTGAAATCTCATCTGCTACATTCCAATCCTGAGCAAGGTCTGGAGCACTAATTTATAAACCCTGGGGGGAAAAAAATGTTGAGAAATCCTGGACTATTGAATAGGAAAATTGCTGTATAATGCGTAATGCAAAGAAGGAACCGCAGATTACTGGAGTTCATTAGCGTGTCACATTTGCTTTACAGCAGTGAGCTGCACCCAGAGACTTGGATCGAGTCATGCCAACACAAGTGCCCCCTCTCAGAGCGGTTCAGTCCCACCAGGATGAAACGCCACGTTAAATTCACTCGCCAAATCCCCTTGCAAAGCGTTCCCATCGCCTGCCTATCAGCTTGGTGTCCAACAAAACCATCATCTTCCTGCAGCAGAAGCAATAGGATGCTGGTGAGCACCCAGCTGACATTGCCCCCAGCTGGAACTGTCTGAATTAAAGAGGAAAAAAAAAAAACCCAAAGAGCTGCATTAATCTCTTGGCTCGCAGACATAACAAGGGCTTTCTAGTCTCTGATGTTAGGAGAAGAAGCAGGTAAAAAGTCCTTCCCTTCGTTTGATTAAGCAGCGATTTCAGATCCCCGAGGAGCTTCAATCTGAAACTTGAGTCATTATAAATATCTAAGTCAATAAGCAGCAACATGTTATCATCTTCTGGATGCTTCATGAGCTCAGTCCGCCGTGGAACGCACTGAAACCCTGTAGAACTTCAAGTGGGGGCCATGAGGACAACCTAACCGAGATGAGCCAGCACAGAGATGCTGTTCCCGCTCCAACCATCACCCCTCAGAATCCAGTGTGGACTGGGCCACCAGAAAGCATGTTGGGTCAGACACTGGTTGCCACCAGCTTTGAAAGAAAACGGTCGTGGATCTTTTTGTAAGGATTTAACCCAAAGAAGGAAGAAAACCAGCTTAAATGAGGGATTGTGTAAGAAGAGGGATCTGATATTAAAACCAGGTATTTCATCACCTCCGAGTTGTCTCCAGAGGTGCTGGGATAACTAATTCCACACTCACAGTTTCAAAAGGAACAAACACAAAGAAACCAGACTTCAAGTGACGCTTCGAAGCAAGGGTACCAAATTCACACTCCTCCCCTTTTTCCTCCCATCATCCCCACTCTGGTCCCAGAACAAAGCAGCTGGCATCAGGGCAAAACCCGCTAAGTGCTGAGGTTGGTATTTTCATTTGCTTCCAGGATATACACTTCAAATACATTTGCAAACATTATTGCTTTTCCTCTCCAGAAAGCGTACACAGAAAACTCCTTCAACAAATAAACACCGCAGCACAAACAACAGTGAAGCAGTAACAGTATGTTGGGATTCTCAGAAGCTGAATGAAACCGAGGAGATGTTCTCAGCCCTGGTCACTGCCTCCTGTTACTATTTCCAACACGGTAAATTCAGAGGAACACACAAAAGGTGGACAGCTGCCTTTTTTTTTTTTTTCCCTTCTTTCCTTTTACATGAGTGCACATGGAAATCCACCCTGTTCTGACTCCACAGCTAACGAGCTGCCTGCTTCGGTCATTATCCTTGCAACTGGAAAGCTCAGATCCTATCCCAGTTGTTCTGCTTTCTGTCCATCTCATCCACCATTTCCAAGTCACCTTCTTTCTCCCTTCCATCACCTATTCTGGGAGGTTTGGTTTTTGCTTTTCTCCAGGCTGATGACTGAACAGAAGGTGGAAAGAACATCTCTTTTTATGACATAGGACTATGACTGAAAAATAGGGATTTAATTCCCTTTACTGACCACTGGCAGGAGCAGAATATTGAAAATTTCTCTAATGATACCAGGGCCTGAAGTTTTCAGAAAGTATCAAGCAGTGAGAAGAAAGACAGTTCAAAAAGATTAAACCAAAATGCTTGGTAAAGGGGGCTAAATGTCCTGGTAAGGGGGGGGGGGGGTTAAATGTTTTGTATTCTTGATATAAAACCAAAGACTTGTCAGACAGTGTATCTGCTACTCTGGCTGATGCAAAAAGAACTGGGAGGGCAAAGGACTGGGAGACTCACTGATGCTCTGATAGAACTGTCCCCTCCTCCTGACATAACTCAGGGTGGGCTTTTTCCCCTGGAAAGCATCTTGGGGGGGCCTCATGGAGCACAGGAACGCTGTGCAAGGGGAACTGGAGGGCACACAGCCATCGGGAGCCACGGCAGCTCCTGCCAAGGTACAGTCACAACGTACCAAGTCACCCAGAGCCGGTTGTACACAACCAAAATCACCGTGGAGAGACCCCGAGGATGATGCTGCTTGTCCAAAGTAACACACACCAACCACTCTGCCGTTCATCCCACAAGCTCAGAGACTTGCTCTTCTCTGCCCCTCTTCTCCTCCAGCCAAAAAGCTGCTGCTACAGGTAGGACAAGGATTCTGCAACCCTTAGATGTTACCACACAGAAAACTGGTTTGGGTTTTTTTTTTTTCCCCTAAACAAAATCTGCGTCAGCACAGTTCAGTTTGCCTGGGTTAATATCAACAATCAGAACCCTTCCCAGACTCCAAGTATCAGTCAGGAGCACTGGGCTGAGGGTAGGAAGTTAGAAGCCACTTCTGTAACCTTCTTAAATGCAAGTCTTGCTTTGAAGAAAGAATACAAATTCTGTTCTGTCGCTGAGAGGTCTCCCCTGTTGGAGCATCAGCTGCAATAAACTACTACAAAGTTTGTCATGCCCTGGACTATCCGCACAAGTGGCAAAACAAAGGCAACTGTTGCTGCCAGAACTAAACCACATTAAATCTGCAGACTTCCCTGAAACGCAACACCCGTTTGGAAGAAAAACACATCGGTTGTATCAAATCATTGCTGAACTTCACCTGGTTTTAACCCACAGCCCTGGTATTCCACATGCTGACGTTGCCAGCCACTCACAACCATCGGAGCTTCCATTTGGAGCGAGCTCCGGCCATTCCGAAGGGAACCCACACCAAAAAACAAACCCCGGGGTGCTTCTATTTGCAGGATCCCCTGTGGCCTGCGTGCAGCTAGGCACGGGGGACAGTGTAGCACACCCCGTGCTTTTTCCATCACAAAGGAAGCTGGGAGTGTAAAGGTTTCAGCATTAGCACAGTAGACACGTTGAATTTTTAAAGACAGTTTTTTGTTTCTGAGTAAGGGGAACCAAAATCATCGAACGAGCTTCCTCAAGGTACCTGAGTCACTGGGCAGTGTGAACAACAGGAAGATATTTGGTAGCAGCTTTCCTAAGGATAAAGGATAGAAAGACAAGATAGATGGGCAGGCAGAGGGGCTCCGAGTTTGTCTGTGCTTTTGCAGTGCTGGTAGGAGCTGCTCTCCTTGTGTTTGTGGCAGAGGAAGCTGAAGGGGGTGCAGTCAGCATAAATTATCAAGACTCCGTTGATAATGTTTCAGAGAGTGAAATCAGAACCCTTGCATCCAGCTTTCAGCAGCTTTCTTCCTAAATAACTTGGAGTTTGGTAAGAACTGCCTTGATCTGTAAAGGTGGTAACCAGCACAACAAGTTCTCCATTATACTGGTTCCTCAACTCCCTCATTTTTTTTTTTTCCCCCCTTTTTTAATCTACCAGTAAATATTTATTCACTCTCAGCCCTGAAGTAGAAAATCCCAACTGAATGGCAACAGCGCTCGGCTTCTTTCCTATCAGCCACCACACAAATCCAAGCCTGGAGTGAGGGAGATGATTTGCCATGAAGATAACCAGCCCTGTCTCATTCCACAAGAATTTTCACTACACGATAACCTGGCTCTCCAGAGCCGCTGCTGCTAAACCCACCCCGTACCAAGAGTGCTCAGCTTGCCCCTAGAAAGGAAAACAAAATACACTTGGCGCAGAACCCTTGTGACCGGTGCTGTTTTCACACAGCCAAAGTACAGAAGATACGTTCTGTGCTTCAGAGAGGAGATAGAGATATATAGATCATAGACTGGTAGGGGGTGGAAGGGACCTCTGGAGATCGAGTCCAACCCCCCTGCCCCAGCAGGGGCACCCAAGGCAGCCCACACGGCAACAGAGCCAGGGGGGGCTGGAAAGGCTCCAGAGCAGGAGACTCCACAGCCTCTCTGGGCAGCCTCTTCCAGGCTCTGTCACTCTCACAGGGAGGAA
>JAAGNO010015365.1:0-55289 GCA_033439905.1 Ceryle rudis
TGGTTGATTGGTTTTTTTTTTTTAATGGGAGAAAATACCAATCTGAATTTCTCCAGAATGGCCCATTCCTTTTTTATTTCAGTCCCTTAATTTCTGTATCGCAATCATGTTGTCACTGTAAAACAAGTAAAAACAAAGGGAACAGTTTATAGCAACTGCCTGGCAAGCCAGAAGGGAGCCAACCACTGCAGACTGCTCATACAGGCTTTAGTCAGCCTGACAGCAAGGCCCCGATTGTCTGGAAACACATCGCTGAGGCCCCATAGCTACTTTTTTCTTCAGCAGTGTCTTCACCATCAGTAGGTTTTTGAAGTTGTTTATAATATATTTTTTATTAAGAGAAAGCACATTCTCAACAGTTAAACCCATTTGCCCCCACTGTTTTGGTGTGTGTGTGTGTAACTTCTTAGCCTGATGCGTGGGACTGCACCACAGCTGGAGAGGTTGGTGATAGGACATAGTCTGTATTGCATGGAGTAGAACAAAGCAAATCTAATCAGCTATCATTGTATTAGATGGTTATTCTCTTGTACCTTGTTTTAAATACCTTTTCTCCTTTGGAAGCAAGTGCCCCAGAATGGGGATGAAGGCACTTGTGTGTTCCCCCTCAACCTGCCAAGATTTACAGTGCTGAGTTCTCATGTTCTTTCTCTGTAAGAGTCGAGGCTGTTTCCCTCCTTCCTGCCATGTCAGGGCAAAGGGAGCATGTATTTGCAGCCAGGCATAACTCCTGTGTATTTTAGCCATTCCGGGTCAAAATAATAATTGGAAAGGTGCGTTGTAATGTAAGAATTGTTTTATTTATTGAAATATCTGAGGCTCTCTCTAATACTGACCGCAGCACCTGGGAATTATGCTTTGGGTCATCTTTGAACACTTGCTGCCCAGCTGTCCCGTTGGCCGTTAGCACTGCACAGCACACAACGCTTCATGGAACAGCCCTGTGCCACCGCCCCATCACTGCTCTTTAGGGAGTCTTGTGGTTCTCTATGAATGCACTAAATGAGAGGACAATAAATTGTACCAGGACTTTGGTGTGAGCAGGTTTGTGAGCAGGAAGCTGTCACCATGGCTGTGTTCTCCTGTACTGCGTATGCCTTTCTGGTTGCCTGCCGGCCGCTCTGCTTCAGCTGCGTTGCCAGCCACAGGCAGGCCCGCGGACCCACACGCATAGGGGTGAGCCACTGGTTACCCTTTAGGGGTTTGGGGTTTTTTATGCATTACTTGGTGCTCTTT
This sequence comes from Ceryle rudis, assembly GCA_033439905.1. Lineage (NCBI taxonomy): Eukaryota > Metazoa > Chordata > Aves > Coraciiformes > Cerylidae > Ceryle > Ceryle rudis. The sequence continues at coordinate 1,237 of JAAGNO010015365.1, forward strand.
TTTTTTCCTGTTGATTTTGTGCAGTACCTGGCAGTAGCGGTCGAGCTGGAGTTGCTCGGTGGCAGTTCCTCCCTGTTCCCCTCCCTTCTGTTCATTGCCACACCTCCCCTGGGGGTCACTCTCAAGCGCAGAGATGGGGCGAGTGCTGGAGGGCTGCAGCAGACACATGGCAAAAGCTGGTGGTTTTCCCCAGCTGAGACAGGTGTCAGCAGCGGCGTGTTCTCTGCTGGAACCATGTTCTAAGGGCTCACAGCTCCGAGAGGCTGGAGGCAGGCAGGTGTGCTGGTCTGTTCCGAACTGAAGCCAGGCTATTTGTTCACCTACCCCTGTCAGAGCAGACTGATTTTTTTTTTTTTTTTTTAAGCATGAACGTGTCAGGTAGAAAAGAGCTGTCAGCATTCAGCCTTCTCCTGGAAAATCAGCGTTTTGCTGCAGCGTGCAGAGGGGAAGAAGCAAACCCCTCTCGGTTCAGTTACCATCTGCCCCAGGCAGTGCCAGTGATCTCTTCTTGCCCCCCCTGCTGCCCTTGCAGAATCACCACTCCATTTTGTAACCTGCAGTGACTGGGCGGAAAGGTGCCATCTCCAATCTAGCATTCATTTGATCTGCCTGACTGTTCCCTTGCACACTGTCCAAACCATGTTGCCTGGTGGTGCCCAGCATACTTAAATAAAGTCATTCATATACAACCCTCAAGCCTCCTGGCCTCATCTACCCGCATTTGCATTTTTTAAGGGGTATCTTGTCTTCTGCCTGTCCAGAATTGTCACTGGCCCATCCCTGCAAGGAGACACCACCTCTGGTCCAGGATTGCATTCCTGGCCTGGCTTTTGAGCTGAGGGAGGAGATGCCTGAGCTGCAGCTGTGGTCTGCGCTGGTGGTGTACAAAGCTCCTCCAGCAATCATTGTAGATTGTTTCTCACTGCAGACAGGTCAGGGGCAGCTGAGGTGTGAAGTGTTCAGGGAGGACTGTAGCAGGCACTGAAAGTAGCCCTGGCGCTTGCTGAGATCACAGCAAGCTTTGCTCCCAGGACAAGACTGGGGACGTGAATGTGGCACACGGCCCAGGCCTGCACCTGCACGGGCGAAGGAAGAGGACAGCCCAGTCCCTGAGGCCTTCCAAAACAGCAGGGGTGACTCTCTTCCCCCCGTAAAAGCAGCCATACACCTAACGCCAGCATGCTGATCCTCTCTGCCCCCTGCAGAAACAGGCCCAGGCACCAGCATCCAGTTTTGCTGGAGAAGAGCAGTCCCCTTTTCTCCCATGCAACCACAGCACCACATCAACCCAGCCACGTGGCACCCAGCATACTTCCCGATAGGAAAAAATCAAGCAATACAGAAAAGATCATCTTTAATTTACAAAATGAAGAATTATTCTCAAACTTTGTTAGAAGTAGCACAAATAACTCCTGATTTAACTGCTACAGAAACCTTGTGGCAGGAATGTCTTGGTCCAAGACAGAAGGCAGCCGTGTCCCGAGGCAGGACAGCAGGTTGGTGGGCTTAGGCCCCGGAAGGATCCTGGCACTAAACAAAGAGCATGCCCCTAGCACACAGCAGCCTCCACATGCTGCCTGCACACCCCCCTCCTGCAGGCACCCACAGGGCAGAGCTCTGCTTTGACACATCTCTTCTGCTTGCCCCCAAACACGCAGGGATTGAGGACACACTTCCACAGCTCAGGGATCCCTTTGGTGACTGCCTGCCCCACCTGCTCTCAGACAGAACCAGGGAGACTAAACCACCTGCTGTCCCTCCCCATGGCTCAGCAGCCAGATGAGATGACCAAACCCTGGAGCACTGTTTCAAGTGGAGAGGAGCTGAGGTGTCTGCCTCTCCCCACAGAGGTAAAATCTTAACCCAGTGAATGCCCAGCACTATCAGACAGGCTCAAAAAAAAAAGAATGGAAGGCACAAAAGCAAGTCCTGGTGACTCTTCCAGGCTGTGCTCTCCCCCCTGCAAGAGGGGAAGGCACCAGGCTGCTTCACTGGGTCACCTGGGACAGCCCTGGGCAGGGAGGCACTTCCATCAGCTGGGTTAGGGGCTGGTTCCCTGACCTTGGCCTCACAGCTGCAGGCAGCATGGGCGGGGGCTCAGGGCACAGCTGTGTGACAGCACTGTCTGGAAGGGGCTGTGCCCAGGAGACAAGGGGTAAACACAAGCAATGGGACGCCACACAAGATGTTTTAATGCTCTGCGGCCACTTGAAACCTAGTACCTTTCCCAGCCCAGCAACAGCTCTGCAAGGCCACAAAGGAGGCAGCCTCACCATAAACCAAGCATAGCCAGCAGCCCCTGGCTGTGCAGGATATTGTCCTACAAATAAGAAATGCCTAAGAGTGGATTTGGTCCAACAACCACAGCACTGTATGTGGGAAGGGTTGTAGCAGCTACTGGGAAAGGCCTTTGGGAGCCTCTCATCCCCAATTCCTGCTGTCCTGCAACCACTCTGTAGGTCACTTGGTCCCTCAGGAGCCTCCCACTCCACTGTCCAAAGCTGCAGGGCTCTAACAAGGAAGGACTCCCTGTGCAGCCCCGTCCTGCTCAGCCAGCAAGGCCACTGCTCCCCAGGGCCATGCCCAGGGCAGACAACTGCACTGGGGATAGGGCTGTCTCCAGTGCACGCTGCAACCCAGCACCTTCCCCTGGCACGAGCAGCCCTGGGCTCCCTGGGACAGGCTTGGGTAAAGTGCTCCTGCTCCTGTGGCCAAGCGGTCTCTCCCAGGCCCCTCCCTCATACACTGAACCTCTCTGCCTTCCCCAGCAACCACCTCCTGGAATGATAAACATTGGAATTACAGCATTTCACAGCTGAACCATAAACATCGGGGTTTCTCAGCCCACCATCCCTGCGCTGTCCTGCATCAGCCTGCAACCAGCAATAGTCTGGCGGCTCAGGCACCTCTAGATCATTTTGACCTCTGGTGCTTGGCCTTGCATCAGGCTTTGGCGCTGAGCCTTCACCATCTGCAGACGCTTCCCATGCAAGCTGAACTGAGACCAGCTGAGGAGCTGCAGCAGTGCACACGTGATGGGTACGAAGACAAGGAGGTAAAAGCAGCCCTGACGAAGAGTTGGCTCCAAGGCTGCGGCAGACTCCAGCTTCGGCTGGGCACTCACCATGTTGCTCAAAGGGTTGCGCTGGAAGATGTCATAGCCTGGTGTCAGAGAAGAGTTTGTGAGACTGCAGACTGTGGGGATGAACCCTTGCCCACTTTCTTTAAGCCACTAGCCCTGGAGATGCAGAGACCAGACACAGCAACTGGAAGAGCCCTCTGCACCCACCCAGGGCATGGTAGAGGATGCTGAACTCACAGGTCTGCCCTCTCCTGCGCTGCTGTCTTCCCCAGGAGCATCCTTACCTGTGTATGCGCAGAGCAGCCAAGTGCCAATCAGAGGGGCGAAGGTCTGGCCTGGCTTGGTGACCAGAGCCACCATCCCAAAAAGGAGCGCTGATGCTGCCTGCTTCCTGCGGTTCAGGACTAGATCCTCATCCACCAAGTCAGTCACCACCAGGTTGAGCAACTTACAGGTCCCTTCTGTGAACACTCGGTTGCTGCAGAACAACAGGCAAAGCACTGAATAGGGGTATCAAGAAATTTTGGGAGTAGGGGAGAGATTAGATAAAATGTAGAGAGGGTATGAAGGGCTCCCCACACTTAAAACAAGAATTTCAGAAGCCCTAATTACAGGAGCGTAACACTGCTAGCAATGAGCCTTGGGTACCCTACCATGATGCCTTGTATCAGTCCTGACCTGCCACACGACAGGCATGGGGACAGGACACGCTGAGCCAGTGGCTAAAAGGCAGTGGCAGCGCACTCTGAAGGCTATCACCCCAGGCAGGCTGCAGAAGACAAGAGGAGCCCAGCTCAGCAGATCGGTCTCTGTCCTGAACATGGCTGTTCCCTCACTCTGCTGCAGGCTGCCACCAGCCCTGACAGGTCTATGTCCTCCTGAACATCATTGTTCCCTCACTGCTGCAGACACAGACAGCAGATTCTGCAGTGACCCATCCCACGGTCACATACTGTCATAGCTGGGAGCCACATGGCTTCTGTGTGACCCTGGCTACTGTTCGCTGCTTCCCACTCATCTGTAAACCACAGACAAGTCACTTCCCTTCCCAGGTGGCAGAGAGCAGGGGAAGCAAGTGCTGCCTGCCTACCTGGCAATGAAGATGCAGAGCAGATACACCTGATCAGGTCCTGCCAGGAGCATGACAACACTGAGAGCCAGCTTCAGGAAGAAGAGTCCTCGCACCACAGCGTAAACCCCACAGCGGCGGCAGAGGGACAGGAAGTAGAGGTTGTTGAGGTGGGGGGCAATGTAGGAAACACCTGAGCAGAGACAGAGGCAGAAATAGCTGGAGGGAGTTTCGGTATCCGCCGTGCCCCCAGGGCTGATACCAAGAGAACAAGGCCAGCTGCTGCCAGCAGGGCTGCCGGGGATACAGTACAGAACAGCCCCCATGCACACACAGAAAGCTGCAGCAGATTTACTCCGTGGCACCTCACACACTCTTCCTACAGAGGGAGGCCTTCTTCCATCAATTTCATGGGCAGGAAGGAAGAAAAGACTTGTTCAGTGTCACACAGGCACTGGGACTCAGCCCCGGAGCAGAAATAAGAGGGACTGGACAATGTTACCAGACCTAGCCCACACAGAACCCTCCCAGGGTAACTCTAGAACCAGTGTCCACAGATGTGTGGCAGCCTGCAATGGTCTATATACCACAAAATGGGATTAAACTCGGGGCGGTGTTCCCTGCTGCATCCTGGGGACACGATCTTCAGCCACTAGCGCTCAGAGCAATACCTCCATGGAACCGTGGCCAGAGTCCAGCACATGGGGCTCATCACCACTAGAAAAGGCTCCAGGTTACTTCTGTGCCCAGGAAGGAAGACATCAAGGTCCCAAGAAAGCATGTGGGATGTGTGCATGTGTCAATCCCACAGTCCAGAGACCAGAGTGTGAGCACACCACCCCCCAGATGGGGTTTGGGAAGAACAAATCCAGGCTCAGACCAAGTCCTAACCCTCCAGTCCCACCTGAGACTCACCAAGCAGGAATGATCCAGTAGAGACAGAGATCTGGTCTGACAGCAGGTGCTCCAGGAACAGAGGGAAGAAGTTGCTGTTAAAGTGGCAGTGAAAAACCTGTGAAGGCAGCATGCAGATGAGCTGGTTAGCAAGAACAGCAGTAAGAGAGAACAGAAAAAGCTAACAGCCCTCTGGACTCTGTTATCTTAAGAGCCCTGTGCCAAGGGACCACGCAGGAGGGGCCTGGAGTTCTTCAGCAGAGCAAGAGCTTGGCTGTGGAGTTTATGACACTGTAGGCTATGAGACTGCAAAGCCACAATGAGACCAGCCATGCCCACTGCACGCCTGGGGTCAGTACTGCTTCCCAGCTGCCAAGGCATTGTTTGCAGGGCATCTGCTCAGCACACAGTACTGCTGGGGCAGGCAGGGCAAGGAGGTGACAGCAGGGACCACAACAAGGGCTTGGGAGAGACAGTGGCATGGCAGGAGGGAGGAGGTGGCTGTCAGGAGGACAAGGATAAGGCAGCAGCAAAGCTTAAAAACAAAGATGCAGAACAGCATCGAGAGCCTGCCTGAGGGATCCCCAGGGAGATGGGAGCTGTGACAGCAGCACACAAAGCTGGGCAGGCTGCCAGTACTTGATTGTAATCACCGAAGAGGATGAAGAACAGAAATGGCAAAAGCCAGCTGGGAAGCAAAAGCCAACAGTGAGAACAGCGATGTGAGCCTCAGGAGAGCAGAAAGGAGAATGTGACTGTGCTGACAGCCATGTCAGCAAACTGCACTCCCAGACTTGTCTCCATCATGAGCTGGGATTCATGCTCCTGCACCCTAGATGGGCTGCGCAGAGCTCAGCCAGCCCCCATAATCCAGCCTACGCCACAGAGAGTGGAAGGAGCACCCAACAGTTCGGTCAGGAAGCATCCTCAGGTCACAAGCCAGTAGAGTGGCTACCAGCTGCTAAATCAGGCAGCATGTGCAGGAGGCTCCAGATAAGTGGGTGTTGGAAACACCTCTGCCCTTCCGGGGAACTCGCATACTGCTGAATCACCATCTCAAACAGCCGGAGCCAACGTTCATGCTCCGAATCACAAGATGCTGCTGCGCCTACCTGGACGAGGTTCATGCAGACAAACCAGAGGAAGTTGCGATGCTGGGAGAGCTGCTGGAGATACTCTGCCAGGGTGATCCTTTTCTCCTGGGGGACGGAGAGTTTCTCAATGTACAGCCTAATGGAAAAGGAGGAAGAAAAGCAACAGTAAAAAACCTTCACACCAGCTCTCCCTGTGTAATTGAAGAGCTGTCTCTCCTCAGCTCCTGTCCCAAACTTCCCTCTCCCTGGACCAAATCAAAAGAGTAGTCTACAAGAATGTTTGCTTATTGACAGCAAGAACCAAAGGCAACAAGTATCCCAAAGAACATTTGTCTTCCAAACCCAAATTTCACATTTCTGTCCATAAAAAAATTCTCCTCTTATTAGCCATTCCACTACACATACGCTCCTCTTCCAGACCCTCGCAGTTAGCTCTCCTGACAGATCTCAGCAGGATCTGCTGTTGTTAGTACAGCATAATGCTGGCAGCTCGTAACAAGAGAAAAGTGAGGCAGCCCAAGGAAAAGCAGGGGAGCTGAATGGGGAAAACCAGCTGTGTCACACCCTACCAACAGCCCAGCCACTACCAGGTAGCTAAGGCGAGCAAAAGGGTAAGAGACATTCGCTTGAGCTCCACAGAGAAATGTGGAGCAAGGTGGTCTCATGCTCAAGCAGAAATGCTTTTACGATAAGCTGCTTCTGACATTTTGCCACTCACAGGCCTCATTGGGTGCTCTAGATACGAACACATTTCATGTTCCAAACACTGGATGGCCATACAGCAGGTCAGGGCTCTGCCTCCAGTTTGGGCCAGGGGTGTCACGAGATAGTTTTGTCCTATTTTCAGAGGGCATTAGGAGCCAGTGTGACAGAGGTGATTCTGAAAACTGTATCAACAAACAAAGTCACAGATGATTAAAAAAAATTTGCCTCGTCCTGGATCTTCCCACACATTTGATTTGCTGCAGTGCATAAAAGGACTCTAGAGATCTATGCTAGGCCTTTGTCCCTGCCTCAGAATTAGTGACACTTACTCTTTTAAGGTTGATTCTTGATCCCATTTTGCTTTCCCATCAGCCTCAAAACGCTGTCGAAGCAGCTGTGTGGACAGGGTAAAACCAATGATGGAGCAAAGGGCCAGCATGATGCAAAATATGCGAAAGGAAAAGAAGTCCTCTTTGTTCCACACTGCATAGGACATGAAGACACTGAGGGAGCCTATGGCACTGAAGAGGGAGCAGTAGAAGTTGAGGCTAGTCCTGTCTTTTGCTGAAACAGCCAGGTCTGCAAGCAAGGCGTTGTGATGGAGGTCAACCATGGTGAGAAAACTGTCATACATGCAAAGGCAAAGAAGGAACTGCAAGCCAGGATGAGCCCAGGCAACCCAGAAAGCCAGGAAAGAGATGGCAAAGAGGGGGCCATTGTGGCTTAGAGCTCTGAGCCTCTTCAGAACTACTTCTGGGGAAGAAATCTCTGCTCCTGGCCTGCAAGAGAAGTCAAAAGAAAACAAAAAATCACAACTTTTAACACCTGGACAAAACCCTGCATGACCATGTATTCCAAGGAAGTTGTGCAAAGTGGCACGGACACAAATACAGCTTTTTCTTAAGCAACAAGTACCCATGTAAGATCCCTTCTCAGCTAATATGAGAATACACCAAAAATATGGATTTAAGAAGGCCAAAAAGCATGAACGAAGGGGATTTGCTTCTCCAAAGCAAGTGTCTGCCTGCTAGCGCTGCACTGCCTGCTTTGCACAATGTAAATTATTTCCATGAGCACTTAAAAAGTTTTCACTAGGTAGAGGAAACCACACAGTGATTTTCATTAGAGTTTGATGTAAATATGTGACAAATGCTAATACCCAACACTGATCATGAACCAGAGAGTTTGGGAACAACTGGACTGAGGTGTTCCAGGTGGATAGAATTGCCCTTTCCCCACATAGTGTTTCCTAAACCACATACAGACACTCTCCAACACCCACTAAGAGTCTTGAGGTTTCAGATGCCTGTATTTTAGGTTCTGTACCATTCATGTGACTGTTAAGGGCTCGGATCACATCTCCTCAGTAGATGTGTGACTTCCTCTGTACAGACGGGTACTGAAATAACACGCAAGGAGCACCAAACTTCTAAGATGCCAGGAAAAGCCATTTAACAGTTCCATGCCCCAGTAACCAGTTCCATGCCATCATTTTAAAGCTGCCAATTTCACATAATCTTCTCCAGAGACTAAAGACTTCCCAGCCTCTGCTGGAAGTGGAAGTTCACTTACTGCTGTGTGCTAAGGAACACCCGGTCACTCAGCCAGCCAAACAGAGGGTCATTGAGGCTGTTCCAGATCAGAAATACTGTCTAGGAAAGAAAACAGGACAATGAAACAAAATACTCCAGCTCCTGCAAAGACTCCATTCTGTTACTGAAGCAAGCAGTGCTGAGCTGGCACACTGAACAACCAGCAGGACACATCCCAGTACACCTTCCCTGCCCCTTTACCACTATAAGATTCCCTTATCTGGGGCAAGTGCGGTTAGCACAGTGGTTTTCCCTGATTGTGAAACACCCTGACATCGCCAGAGGAAAGGCAGTTTTAAGAACAAAGTCTGTGGGTTTTCTATCCCAGCTCATTCTCTGTTCATGTAAGTGGGAAAAATGGAAAGTCCAAGTTAGCACTCAGATGGCTCCCTTGCTCCCTCTCCAAAGGGGAACACTTGCTGTTACCACAAATGCTCTTCACACTCCTAGGAAGGAGTGGCCTTGGTTTCAGAATTGCTTACTTAAGAGGGAAGAAGCCTATGGAAAAGACTAACCTCTCCTATCCAAAAGGACAGCTTATCAATCTTGTAAACAGAGACAAAGGTGTCCACGTAGTACAGGAGGAACACGTTGTGCAAAATGGAAACAAACAGCGACAGCGACCCGTAGATCACTGCAGTAGGCAAATGAAAAAGACAAGCCAACAGTCGCAACCCCATGGTGGTGCAGTCAGCGTGCAGCTCCCTCGATCACCTCCATTTCAGATGGGATGTCTTCTCCCAACACCTGCTACATCTTTCTTGGGGCAAATCCATTGTTGCTCCTGTAGGAAAGAAAAAAAAAAAAAAAAAAGGTTCAATTTCTTAAATGAACTAGAAGTTGAATCAAATTAATTGGTAAATCTATGTCTGCAGAGATCAGAATTCATATTGCTTTGAGGAGCTGTTCAAAAGCGGATTGGGGGGGATTTAAGAGACTAAAAGCTGTCTGCTGCACTAAAGCTGTTTCACTAAGCTGAGGCCAGGCTACCAGAGGGACAACTGTCTCCTCATGAGCAGGCTGCCCCGTCCTTTACCCTGTAATGTTCTGGGTTATCCAGCAAGTAGATGATTAGCTCTTTCCAGCTCTTCAAAGGCAAGGTCATAGGAGGAATCAAGCTAGATAGCTGTAAACAACAAAGCAGCCCTCAGAGAACACACCTAGGCACTGACAGTTTTAGGTATGGATGTAAATTTTTAGCCAAATAAAACTGACAGCAGCTGTGATGTAATCTCACACCACACACTGCTTCCCCAGGCAGTCCCAGCTCACTGCACCTGGGCTGGCTCAGACACGAGTTACTTATGGCAAAGCGGTGTTGCTTCTTTGTGGCACCAAGAGACACAACCAGAAGATGACGGCATGCAGCAGACGTGCTGCTGTCATGCAATGAAGGCAACCAGAAGTCACTCAGCAGCTGTCCAGCTGATTTTGGAGTGGCCAGAATTTTAGGACCAGTGTCTGAAATAAAGATGCTTTGGCTGAACAGCAACACGTACAGAAATAAAACAAGTGGAAACGGCAGCCTTGTACCAGAAAGAGTTGCTGTACGTTCACACGGGGCTGAGGTGTGACAGGAGGACTTCTCACACCAGCACTCGCTGGAGCTCACAGCCAGGAGGTGGGATTATTGTCGTCCCACAATGTAGTCTCTCTCCTGCTTTTCAGACTGAATCCCTTCTCGCACTCAAGTTGCTACAGATCAAGGTCAAAACACAAGGCAGCTCTTCAGAGGCACTAATGGATCTGGTGAGATGTTAAGGGTTCTTAAACCAGTGTAAGTCAGCTTCTCCAACCTGCGTTGACCTAAAAAGCCCTGTTCACAGCATACTGGATGGGTGATGAGGTCACTATCTTAGCACTGTCAAAAGCAAGATAAAGAGCTGGAAGTCACTCCTGTTTCAACCCTCCAGGGTCCACAATCACCCAAATCAGACATGTCATAGGGACTTCATAAGGCACGGTAAGAATGAGCCCATCAGAAACAGGAAACTACGTACCAAAAGAGCTATCTCGGGCTTGCAACATCAGCTGCAGCAAGTCCAAGCAGAAGATCAAGGGGAAGAATAAATGGCTGGGTATGAAACCTGATGAAACACCAGACAGACTCAGCATTTCCCAGAAGCTGTGAGTCTGACCACTTCTAGGCAAGACCAGAAAAGCAAAAAATAACTGTCTGCTTTGCCTAGCCCAAGGAATTCCTCCCAACTAGTTTAGAAGGAGCAGGAAGAGCATTTGTTCCAATCAATTATGTCACTAGACTGAAACTGCATATCAGCTCCACTCCCAGCCAAAGCACTAGACCTCATTTGGATCCAACTGCAGATGCCTCGTGGAGCTAAGCCACCATTCCTCATCCCTGCCATGCCAAAACCCACAGCCAGATAAAAGGACACTGCTCACAGGGGAATTCAGCCAGACAATGAACTTTCGTAGGTGTAATTAAACACAGGCAAGTCTCATGGGGAAATTTCATTTTGTATGGTCAGCAATTGAAAAGGAATCAAGAATTTGTTAAGAAGAAGGGAGAGCTAAGCCAACTGTCCCACCAACGAGTCCTCTGTCTCTCACCAGAAGCCTTTTGCAGAGGACTGGCTCAAGGGCAACTAATGCCATCAAGGAACTGAGGCAGATGCCTAAACAGCTGGGACTCTTCAGGCAGAGAAGAAAGACTGAAGGGGGACACAACTGACGTTTGAAGAGTTCCATGTGCAGTGGATAAGGTGACGGCGGAACTGTTGTGTGTCAGGACACAAGAACCGGCAGCACTTTGTAACTAGCACGAAATCAGTTGATAGCACGTGAAAATACTTCTTTAACTGGCAGGTGGCAAACACCTGACATTTGCTGCCAAAGGAAGTCGCAGAGGTGGGTGTCTGGTTCAAAGGATGAAACAAACTCATTGAAAACAGCCATACACAAACAGCTACTAAAGGGAACAGGCAGGGAAATGCCCTCTAGCATCCCTAATTCAAGCGCTGTGCAAGCTCACAAGTGTAAAGGCCAGAGACAGTTGTCAGGCTCATGTGCTGACCCACTAAATAGCATCTTCTGCTGCTGCCATGGGGCAGAACATGGGGTGACACAGACCTGCCATCTGACCTACTAGGGCCATTCATACCCTGGACTGGACTTTGCTACCCAAAGCCTGTTTGAAAGAAAAGCCTGCACAAGGCTTGGGCCCTAGTGCTCCACTTTACCCTGTACCCATCCAAATGGTGCTTCACTAAGTACAAGTTGCACAAACCACAGCTGATGAAGTTTCCAGAGACACCTCATCTTGTCATTTATATGCTACGGCGCTATTTAAAGAAGGTGAAGTTCTTCTTCCTCTCCTCCCTTGTCACTCCCTCACAGATGTGCAACTCCTCAAGCCAGCTGACATCTGCAAATGATTTTATTTTACTGGGATAGTTGTTAGGTCATTTTATATGTATTTTTCCCCTCCCTATCTGCAAAAGTGCAGATGAAAAGAAACAAATCATATTTGTCCATAAAAAGTACATTTTGCTTCTAGATCCAAAGCACTGTGTTATTTAAGCTTGCCACACTGGTATTTTCATAACCTTTTCCTTAGGATGGTGAATTACTCATGGAGTATGTCAGAACTTTTTAACATTAGGCTTTAAGTAGTAATGGGAAAAGGGGCTGCAGCAGGAAATAGCTCTCATTCATTAACGCCAAACTCCTAATGGCAACAAGCTTGTAAATTAGAAAGCAGCTAACGTATTTGAGAAACTTCCACCTCTGCATCTGACATCTGGCGTTGCTCCTGCCAGTGACGTTTGCAGATCTTATCTTTCTGAGGAGGATGTTTGAATCCTGGCTACCAGGAAAGCACTGCTTTTGTCTGAGTGCTGGCGTATGGCAGCTGGAAACACAACACAGTGTGGGGCTTGCACATCTGCTCCAACTTCCTTGCCAGCTCACAGCTGGATTCACAAGTCATTGTGTCCTGTGGTGATTCGGCAACCTTTTGGCCTTACAACAGGACTGAGCTCCAGCCGTCCACAGCTGAAGCCAGTTGTGCTGAGTTGGCAGCAGAGCCATACACATCAATCTTGGCCCAAGCCAATCTTTTAAGCAGGGACGGACAATTCCTGTATGCTGAAGCTGTCACTTAGGAACCTGAAATAGTCATCTGCAGACCTGACTGCAGTAACAGGATGACTCTTCCATTCATTCTCCACTATGTGGGTAACGCAGGCTGGAATATCCCAAATACTATGTTGGGATACGTCTGTGCTTGCTCCAGCCGTCACTACACTGCCTCTACTGCATATTCTGGGTGGCTTACTAGCTAAAGCAGAGGGCCAGAAAACTCCACCAGCTTGGTGTCTCTGCATCTGCTACACAATAAATCCACCAGCTGGATGAGCCACCCAAGAGGGGACCCTATTTCTAGACATTCATCACAGCCACAGCCAGACAGGACTGGGCTGCTGGTAGTCCAGCCCCACCCACATGGAAGCTGCGCTGGAGCTGCCCCTGTGAAAGACCTGCTGCCCTGTGACCTGTCCCAGCACAGTGCCTGGTGCTGGGCACATCCATTGCTCCCAGACCATGTAAGTAACATTCTCAGCCAAAGGGAACAGTCATGCATGTCTTCATCGGTCAGACTTACCCATGAGACAAGTCTGTTTTATGAGCACAGACCAGGTTCTCCACTCCTTCCCACCTGTGCATGGTACCCCAGGAGACCTCCAAGGCACAGACACCTCAGAGGGTGTCTCAACTCACAGAGCTACTTAAGATTCTGGCAGGACTCTGTTCAGTAAGAAAGGAAATCCCTCTCTGGAGCTATTTCACTGGATGAAACTGAAAAAGCCTCCACTCAAACAACAACAAGAAGTCTCAAAATCCTATTCCTGTCCCAGGAAAGTTCCTACTTACACACTCCACAAGCTTTAGGGTTCTTTGACCAAAACTCCATCTTGTGAACCCTCTTGGAGGTGAGTATCTCTCGAAGACTCATTTTTTCCACCGTACTATTTCCGATATCCTAATGCCAAGTCTCGAAGGATTGCCAAACACAGTCTCATGTGAAACATTAACCAACTCTCCAACAGCAGATGCCCAGCAGCCTGGTATCTGAACAGTAAAGCAATGAAACCTTTGAAAACCTGATACCATCTGGGGCAGGCATGGAAATGTGCCACAAGGGTGTCCCAGTACTGTTTGCCAACAGTCACGGAGGGCTCTAGAGAGGTGTGGAACACCATCCTCATTACAGGTAATCATGTGCTTCCATCAGGTGCTTCCGTCACTCCTGCAGAGTTCACGCACATAAACGGAACTGCTACACAGACAATTAACATCTTGAACCAGTTGGTAGTTTCTGTGGAGCTGTGTTCCAGCAAAGCAATCTCATTAAATCAGATCTCATTCCCTAATGAGATTAGGTCTAATGGGATTACAAGGTTTGTTAATAGAGGTAACAGGGTAGATCTCAGTCTTGGAAACTGGTAAAGCATTTAACTTCACAGCACCCTGCCTTCCTTTTCTAAACAATTCATTGTTTCACAGTGTAAGGAAAATGTATTAGATAGATTAAGAATTGGTTTCCCATGATGCTACCATCAGTGTAAATACTAATCCTGCAGTAAACTTCTACAGCACTGGTATGGGGACCATTGCCAATTAACTCTGGCCTCAAATTACACATTTGGAAGTAAACATGAAACCTTTACTGAAGATAACTCCCAAGAGCGGAATCACAGAATCTAGAAGAGGGGATTACTACACAGATTACTACACAGCCTGTTCATGTTTGGATCTAATAGGAAGCACAAGGTGAGACGTCATAAAATCATAGAACTGTCAAGGTTGGAAGGGACCTTAAAGATCATCTAGTTCTAACCCCCTGCCCAAGTCCTTACTACCAAGTAGCAGCAATTGGGAGTTTCTGCTACACTATCTCCCACCTTGTAGCCAGGGAGACTTTTCACCTGTGCAAACCTTTCAAAGACACAGTCACCCCCTAACACCCCAACTTTGGCCACCAGCCACACACTACTAACTGAAGGGCTGAAGGAAGCCCAGCTGCCAAAGCCACCAGGACATCTGGGGCATTTAGGCCCATAAAACACTGCACTGAATGAAAGGAACCCAGGCAGCCAGGCAATGCTTGGATATGGAGGCCAGAGATGGGGACACCCTTTCTTTGGCCACCGAGAGGACAAGTCCAAGCAGTGGTACCACCCCCGGTGCCCCATCCACAAGGTTCCCCCACAGGGAGGGGAGGCCTAGCACTCCAGTAAAAGAAGGGACAGCCGGGCAGGGACACAGCCATCATTTGATGGTAGACTCCTACTCAGGCTCCACGGCAGCGGAGAACCCCTTTGGGGTTGTGCTGTCAGGCGAGGGTAAGGCATGACTGAGGCACGGCAGCCAGATGCCCACTCCACACCCCCAGGTAGGGTGGACTTCCCCCACCGCCTGCCCTAGGGCAGGGGACCGGGCAGAGCCAGGGCCGCCTCTCATTGCCGAGACCCTGCGATAGGGGCAGGCAGCTCCCGGGCAGCTCCAGCGCGGGCGACGTATGGACGGAGGCCGCTGCTCGTGGGCACCCCCGAGCCCACAGGGCAAAGCCCAGAGTCGCGGGAGGAGGCACGCACCAGGGCTCTACCAATGCAAGGAAGGGGAAACCCCGCTCCCACCCGGACTGCCCCATGTCATTAAGGGGGGGTCACCCCCACCGCGCCCGGGCGGCCCTGCTACAGGCAGGAAAACAAAGCCAGGCCGGCACTGAGGTAGGAGACACAGCGCACCCCTCCCCACCGCCATCCCCTCAGCGCCTCCTACCTGCGTCCGCCACCGGCACTGCCCCCGCCGCTCCGCCGCCGAACAGCACGTCCGCGCACGCGCGCCCAGAGACCTCCCGGCACGGCACCGCCCCGCGGCCGACTCCGGCCCAGCGCCATCTTGTGTTCTGGCAAGTGAAGCTGTCCCATCCCGGCCGCCATCTCGTGGGAGGTCACCGCGGTGGGAAACGGCTGGGTCACAACAACCCTATGCATCGCCGCGGGCCTGCGGAGAAGCGGCTGGAAGGCTGCCCGGCAGAAAAGGACCTGGGGGTGCTGGTCGACAGCCGGCTGACCGTGAGCCAGCAGCGTGCCCAGGTGGCCAACAGAGCCAACGGTCTGTGCCAGAAACGGTGTGGTCAGCAGGACCAGGGCAGGGATCGTGCCCCTGTACTCGGCACTCGTGAGGCCACACCTCGAATACTGTGCTCAGCTGTGGGCACCTCTCTACACAAAAGACATTGAGGGGCTGGAGTGTGACCAAAGAAGGACAGTGAAGCTGGTGAAGGGTTTAGAGAACGAGTCCTGTGAGGAGTGGCTGAGGGAACTGGGGTTGTTTAGCCTGGAGAAAAGGAGACTCGGGGGAGACCTTATCGCTCTTGACAGCTCCCTGACAGGACGGTGAGGCAGGTTCCAGTCTCTTCTTCCAGGTAACAAGAGATAGGCCAAGAGGAAACGGCCTCAGGTTGCACCACGGGAGGAATAGATTGGATATTAGGAAAAATCCTTCACCCTCTTCAAAAGGGTTGTCAAGCATTGGAACAGGCTTCCCAGGGATGTGGTGGAGTCACCGTACCTAGAAGTATTTAAAAGCCATATAGATGTGGTGTTAAGGGACACGGTTTAGTGGTGCTCTGGCAGCGCTGGGCGAGCGGTCGGGCTCGGTGACTTCAGAAGTCTCTTCCCCGCAGCAGGAGTCAATGCCCCTGCAAAAGCAGCACCGCTCCTCGGCCGCCACGTTTGCCTTAGCTCCGCCCCCAGCCAGCAGGCGCCGCAGCAGGAAGCCTTTCTAGCCCGGGGCCTTTCTAGCCCGAGCGCGTCCGTTCCTCTATGATCCGTCGCCGAGGAAACGCTGCGGGGCCGGTAGGACCCGGCGGCCTGAAGCCTGCGTGCGGGTCCTCAGCCGGGCAGCGGGACCTGCCTCCAGTGCCAAGGGGGGTTAGTGAAGGCGGGATGGTCCCAGGTCTCGTACGCGGGGGGATCCTCCATTGAGCAATCAGCCCTGGGGCCTTCCCCCCTCTCCCCAGCACCGTGGGGCTGGGAAGCACAAGATGCCCACGGGTGAAAACAGCTGGAGTCGTGGTACCGCTGCACCTTTAACACCTCGAACTGCTCCAAAGGAGCCTCGAAGCAGCATTGTGCCAAGCTGCAGAATGAAAAAGTGGAAATAAAACAGTAACTTGACTGCTCAGGGCAGGCAGCCTTCCCCTCGATCTGTCAAATGCCCTACTTGTCTCCGGTCTGAGTCACCAGCACTCCTTACACTCCCCTCCCGAGATTCATTTACATTATGTCCCATATATTTCAGAAAATAGAGACTGTCGTTGTCCTTTATTAGCAAAGATCTGTCTGTGTAGCTTTCTTTAAGAAAGAAGCAACTCCTGGGTTTGGTGAATGCACCACCTTCCCCCTCTCACTGCAACAGTTGCTCCCATCCAATTATTCACAAATTTCACCAGGGAAAATTGAGGCAAAAGCTAATTGCTGTGTTCAGAAAAGTATCATTGCATCCTATTACTTCTCAACATTTTTGTGTATTAAACTTACTAGTGGTTTTCCTAAACAGATAATTTTTATGAATTCACAGAAGCCAGGCACTTTGTTACAGCCAACAGGTTTTGTAATTAAAAAGTGATTTGTTGGTATTTAGCATCAGCTATTGCGATCACCTGCAGCAGAGCACTCTCCTGAAGGATGCTTAAGGCCTTGCTCTGCTGCAGCACTTGTCCTGAGCAATGCTGAGCTGACCTTGCAGACCAGTCACCCTTTTTAAACCTGTGTGAGGATTTGTATCTGTAAAGGCCCACAGCAGTGCAGGTGCTTGCAATAAGGTAGTGCTGATGGGAGCCATTTGTATGGCTTCCTACTTAACGACAACCTACTAAATGACCAGGGAGTACAAATACTAGCTTAAGGGGTGGGTTGTTGAGCATGAGCAAAAAAAGGTAAGGGAGGGTTTTTTTTTTTTTTTCTGAAGTGTTTTGGGGTCAGCTATTTTCTTTGCTATTCACTCTGTTACTTTAAAATTTATAGGTGCTGTTAAGAAGGAAGGAATTCTTGAGGAAAGAATCTGAAGTTTGGGTGAGTGCTTTCTGAGGTTTTTTTCTAGCCTGGCTTTGTGTGCTGAATTTGTTTCTTTAGCTATGCTTTCTCTCCTTGCTATGCCTGACCCTTTATGTTTCATTTTGTTTGTTGGTGATTTGTTGGTTTTGTTTTTTTTTTTTTTTCCTGTAAGATTCTTCCCTAGTTAAGGCATGTACCTTGTCTCAGCCTTAGTTGCCTTTTGTGTTGGCAACTAGGCTTAAAGCTCCCTGTCTGAGCGTGTAAAGTAATTGCTGAAGGAATGAGCTTCCTGTTACCTTCTGTAGTTACCAGGGCATGTCCAGACAGGTATTGCAGCCCCAGTTACTACAGGAAAGCTTCTGCAAGTTAGGATGTGGTGTCTCGGTTCATCTCCTGGCTTTGTATGCATTATTAAGGTGCGTCAGTGTGGGGGAGTGGGGGTTGAGGGAAGACTGTAGGAAGCAAACTGTCTTCTTAAGATAAAGTTGTGTTTCCTACTGTTTCTTGCTCCTCAGTTGAGTGAAGGCATCATTTTGGCTGTTTTTTTCTCAGGATGTGAGTATGCACGCACCAAACAAATATCTCTGTTTTCTGCGCTTAGGATTAAGAGCTGGTTTATGTTGCAACATTTTACCAGTTACAGTGGCAAAACGGTACTAGTGCTAGCTTAAATGCTTGTAGTACTAGCATACAGCTGAGGTGTTCTGCACTTTGCTTGGTTTTTTGATAGTGGAAATACTTATATTTCTCAGGAGGTGATGCTTCTCTCACCCTGGCACATCTACTGTTTTACCTAGTAGATACAAGTCCACGTACAGTATTGTAACTCGGGGCATTGATTCATGCCAGTGCTCTAGCCTGTAAATTTCCTAGCATCTCCTCCTTCTGAAAGAATGTAAATTGTTATTGTGTGATGATAGGCTTTAAACACTTCAGTTTAGAGAGGATGACATAGAAGGGCTTCTCTGAGTGATTGTGTTTGTAAGAATACAAGATTGTTTTTGAGTCCTATTAAAAAAATCAATTGTATCTGTGAGTTATGTTCCGTATTGTCTAGAGAGCATAATGGAATGTAGCTGGATTTTTTTATAGATATTAGAGTCCTTGATCAGCAGATGCTGCAGCTGTTTGCCTTGGGGGATGAAATAAGAGCAGTATTCCCGTGGGTGTTCCTAGTTCAGATGTTTGAACCTAAGAGCTAGAAATGCAGTGTGCGTTGCTGTTCAGTAGAAGGTGGTGTTATACACTAAAGGGATGATATGTAATACAACTCCAAGTCTGGACATTCTGTTTCCTGCCCTGCCCCACCATTTTGGGTGTTGCTCCCATGGGAAAAATCTAGTACAAGTGCGTAAAAAGTTATGTCTTCCTCACTTCTAAATGTACCCCTTCGCAGAATGCACCGGAACATGATCCAAGTGTATTGAACGCACAAGTTGTTAAAAGGCAAATGCTTTGCTGTGACACTGGATGCTATTGTATGTCACCAGAGAAAACTCACTGTGGACATAAAGTCCATCTGGAGAACCAGGCTGTGGAACGGGCTGAGGCCTTTGCAGGACACCAGAAGGCTCTCTCAAGAACACCTCAAGGGCAAAGACTTTTAATTGAGAGGCTGAGAGAGTGGGATGCTATGAAAGCACAAAAACAGTATGCAAAACATGTCACTTTGCTACCCAAGTTGTCTGTGTATGAGATAAGAAAGTTCTGTAAGTAACTGGAGCTAGGCAGGAGAATCAAGGCTTAAGTGGAAGGATTTGTCTTGGAGTGTGTAAAGTAAACTATATATTCAGGAGGCACCAGATAATTATAGTGGTGCCTGAAGAAACTCTTGCAGGGAAGAACCTTGCCAGGCCACCTGCACCCTATCAGTAATACCATGTAAGATTGCCTAGGTAACGATATCAGGAACACCAGACCTGGTGGTGGATGTAGCAAAACCGAGACCAATGGGGAAGAGATAAATAGGGGTGGACTGTCTGTTTGGGAGGAGACTAGAGGGAGGCATGAGCATGACAACAAAGCGGATCCTGAAATGAGAGAATAAGGTATGAGAAAAGAATGAAGGTAGGAGCAGCTGACTGCAGGAGCGCAGACTTCTGCGGAGGGCAGTGAAGCCTGAGGACACAAACCCACTAGGGTGCTGGAATACTGATGTGCCTTGGACAACTTGCTGGACTGCCTATCAGGTTTATGTTGGAAAGACTTGGCATGGGGGGGGGCAGACTTGCACCCTAGTACTAAGTGGTGTGGGAGGGAAGGGTGATGCACCTGTGACTTAATAGCAGTCATGTGTGGTTTGTAATATTTGATTAGTAGCTTTATAGTTGTGTTCAAAAGGCCATGAATAATTGAGAGATTAGTGGTGTGTTAAGGAGGCTATTGACCATTCAGCTCACTTACTGGTGTGACTGACTGATAACAGTTCATCTCCTGAGTTGGTTGTCTCAATATTACACTCTAAAAGGGAATGGCTGGGCTGAAGTGACAACTGTGGGCTTGTTCAGGATCTCCTAAAGTGAAAGTTTAAGCTAACTGGTACTGAGAGATAAAGAGTGTGTGTGGATGGAGATGATGGATATCAGATAAACTCTTGGGTGAGAGGAGGAGCAGGTCTGTTTGTGCAGGCTGTGTTTGAACATGGGAGGGGATCATTAGGACTGTAAACACTATGAAGTGCAGATTAAGATATGCTTGATTAAAGAAAAAAAAGTAGCATTAGATACAGAGCTGCCTGAGAAAGGGTTTAGATGAGGAAAAAGGTGATGGCTTTTGGTAGGGCTGAGTAGGATCCTGAGACCTGGAGAACAGATTTGAACATCAGGTGAGGAAGACCTCTGATGCAAAGACTGCATGCAGTGGTTACTAGGAAGATGAGACTGGTGGTGGGAGCTTTAACATGGAGGTTAGGCTATGCTGAAAGGAGCACGCGTCAAGAAGGGAGAAAGCTTGGAGTGAGATCAAAATCTAGACCTTGGTGTGGCAGACATCTCTACCCAGGGAGAGGCTGAAAGGGTGATGGTGTTGGGATCGCCTCGGCAGCAGGAAGTGGGGGTTTCCAGAGCCTTGCCTGCTGGTGCAGTCATCCTGTGGTAACGCTCACCATGTTTTATTCTTGGCATGCAGCTGTTTCAGACCTGCTGTGTTACCCAACAGCTGCAGGGACAGTGGGAGGAGTGGCTGCTCTGCACCTCTCTGTATGTAGCAAGTTGCATTTTGACTGCTATTTGAGTAGAGTTATGCAAGGGGGTGGGTTTTTTTAATCACCAGAATCAAGTAAAGACTTGCTCTGTGATGACTGAGGTTTTTCCTGGTCTTCTGACCTCATACAGAGTCTAGGCTTTGCACAGACCTCAGAAATAAATGCCAGACCCATGCTAGATTTCAGTGCTTTCTGGGAATGCTGCTTTGAATAGCTAAAACAGATCTACTCCCTTTTCACAGAGCCTCTGGAAGGGGTGACTGACTGTAATAAGCATTAACTGCTATTTCCACAGTGACCAGCGCCAGCTGGAGCTCTTTTCTTCATGGTGTGCTAGAATAGCAGAGTTCAGAGGGAGCAGGGTGAGGACGGGTGTCTTCTGCCTTCAAAAGTAAAATCCTTCCCCTTGGCTGAGCTGAAGGGATTGTTCATGGTGCAAGACCTGGGAGTAGTTCTGAGCCCATGTCTTGGAGGGGAGCGCCAAGTGCAGTAGGTTTTGCATGAATGCCCTCAGGAGAGTATCAGCTTGCTCACCTGGGAGATGTAATTGGTGTGTCTGAGGCCTTCTAGGCTGTCTATCCCAAAAGGAGCTCTGGTATCAGCTGTGCTCATGAAATGTGTTTGGTTGGCTTGGGCAGCTCTAAGAATTTGGACAATGAAGTAGTTCGTGATGGGAAGGTCCCTCCTGGGGTGCGGGGGGAAGTAGGGTCCATTAGTAGGGAAGCATTGCTGGGGATGCTCCTTGAACTGAGTGAGGAGTGTGGGGAGGGGAATGGGATGAGGCTGTTTGCAGGCCTTTCTCTGGTGCCAGTTGTACTACTCAATGTGTCAGAGGAGCAAATGTGCTTCTCCCTGGCTGAAAAGCCTTGTACACCAGCATTTTTTTTGTACCCTATAAAGCCTATATACCAGTGCCCTGCTGCTCAGGGCTTCTCCAGGATCCCCAGCTGTGCTCACAAAGCTGTATTTTTTGTAAGCCAGCTTCAGAGATGAGTGGGTGAAGAAATGCCTCCAGTTTAGAAACCTGGGTTACTTGTCCTGCTGCCAAGGTGAGGGTGTCACCCCTCAACTGCTGCTCTTGTCCAGCTCCGCACCTCGGGGGCAAGTGGGGGGCCCACAGCCATCTCTGCCTCCTGCTGCCCTGTGCTGCTGTTGCTGTCTTTGAATCCCCCCCAGATAGCTTTTGTATTTACCTCTTAATAAAAATATACAAAACTGCCTGGATTGGTGGGCTTCTCCTTTTTCTACTAATCTAATCTCTCAAACTCTCTCTACCTTCAGTAACTTTACTGCTCTTTGGGGAGCCATTAAGCTTTCATTCGAAGTACTCCTCTGAATAGCCTCCTCCTTTCTAGTGGGCTGTTTTCTTGCTGCTTTCAGTATTGGTTCTATTTCTTTACATGTTACCACTAGACAGCACAAGGGAGCATAGCAAATAGCCCTACTCCTCTTCTGAGAAGCAGAAGCTGTATCTTCTGCCTTACCAAAGCTTCTGTCTAGAAGTATCTGAGAAGCTTAGTGTGAAGAGATACCTGCGTGTCATTAGCTGTCCAGCTCCTGGTACACAGTGCCAGCTCTGCTTGCAGGAAGCAGGTCACACCTGCACGGCATACACTGTAGCTTCACAGAAGGATACATACAGAAACCTGTGACCACTGTGGCGCTTGAAGTGCAGTCTAAAGCGGAGAGCTCCTCCTGAGCTGGCCTGCTGTGCTGTGTGGGAGCTACCCAGCTGCTGCCCTCGTCCAGGCTGTGCTCTGTGCTGCTGGAGAGGGTGCAGTGGGTGAGCAGGAGCGGGGCAGACATGGCCCCACTTCATCTCAGCTCACCACATAGCATCTTTCTCCCTTTCTAGATAGTATGAGAGCTTGTCTCTTCCAAGAAGCTTCCCCTCAGGTTGCGGTGGGCTTTTCCTGGCAAGTGGGAAGTGAGACCTGTCCCCTGCAGCCCTGGTTTGTACTGCTGTTAGTCGGCTACTGCCTTGTGGCATCTTGTTATGCTGGGCATGATGTAGTAATGTCTTGTGGAAGTATTTAACAATCTGTGGATTGCTTTGTTGGGACAGTGGGTGATTGCTTTCCTCTTTGAGAGTGCAGCAAATACGTGGGGGGCTGTTTTACCTTGGGTGGAGGACCCAAAACCCAGAAGTGCTGCCATGATTAGGCAGCACTGGTCTAGGAATCTGCTCCCCTGGGAGAAAATTAAGGCCCAAAAGGTTCCAGCTTGTAATGAGCTATTGCACTGTCCTTGAATTCCTGTGTTGCTGCCAGGCACATCTGGTGAGTGAGAGCATCTCCTTTGGGAAGGCAGACAAGTGTCTCTGTCCTAAGGACTGGTACCCGTGGTGGAGGATCAAAGCTACTGTATTGTGCTGCATGACTTTCTGTGCTGTGATCTCACCTCCTGAGAAGTATTTGGGAGTTGTCTTCTAGGTGTTTTTGTTTTTCTTAACAGATGTCAAAAAGAGCATAATCTTATGTTGGCAAGAGGGGGTAGGGAAGTGACAAAGAAAAATAAGAAGCCTCTTATTCCATGGGAGAAGACTATAACAATCTCCAGCTACTAGGATGGTGGGTAAATGTGTGGGGTTGACACCAGACCTGTGGAGATCAAACCTTAGGTTTGAGTAGGCTTGGTTTTAACCTCTTGCTTCCAGAACAGTCCATGAATTTTTGTTGGCATGTTTTGTTTTCTCCACCCCCCCCCGCCCCCAAGGGAGATATTTGCCAAAGCTTTGACAGATGGCAACAGTTTTGCAATCTGATCAAAATGGGGAGAGTAACTGGAAATAACTTCATCTCCTTGGTTAGGGGAATATGTGGCTTTTGCAGTGTCCATCCGTGTACCCTTGGGAGTTGCTGCAATATGATGGCAACAGATCTGTGGGCTTTGTGGGATGGGATGGGAAGAACAGGACAGGAAGAAAGTTAGAAAGAACAGCCTCAAAGTTTAGGCACTGGGCCAGTGGAGAGGAAAAGGTAACTTAATGGGGAGCTCTCTTTGTATGGGAGCTGATCACAGGGTGATGGCATGAGGTAAGAACAGATGGCCGTGTCCTGTATTGTGGACCGAAGTGTCTCTACAGTTATGTTGGCTTTCAGTGTGCTCCCTGAGGAAGCATCTAAGTCTGTTCAAACTGTCAGCCTCACCTGAGGACCCAGCTAACTTTGGTTGCTGCTTTGGGTGGACAGAAAACTTGGTGACACTTTTTGGACTGGTAGTCTTGGTGAAATCCATCTTTCCAGACATGTGAGATACTTGTATACTGTGGCACACCTTGTATGTTGGTCTATGCCCATGCTATAGTCAGGCTCACTTTAATCTCTCTCTCAGAGAACATGTAGTCTGTCGTGGACTTGAATATTTACACTTTCCTCTGTTTTCTGCAGCTCAGTCCTTCTTGTGTTCCACAACTACCTAAACAGAAAGCTCTCTAAACTCAAAGCTAGCTTGGATGAAGTAAAGCTTTATTGCCCTAGGGTATGTTCAGCAAAACCATGCTCTTCTGTAATGCTAGCTAGTAATCTCTGCTGCTTTAAATACTAGAAAAGCCCTACCAGCCCTGGGCATTTCTGTATTAACTGGTGCTGGGATCCATCACCTGTAGCAGCTGTGTAATAGTGCTGAAACAGTCTTCTCTGTACTTCAGCTATCAAGTGCACTCTGGTTTTGTATTGCAAACATTGCTTGATTGCTCCATAGCAACTCTGTCTGGGTTGGCTGGTGCTGAGGCATGCTTTGCTCAGTGGATCAAGTATTTTTGGAGCTGTGGTGTCAGGCTTCTCAACCTGCACCAGGATGTGTGAGGAGGGAGAGGCCCTGCCAGATGGCTGGGCAGTGGGTGAGGAAATTGTTGGAGTCGCTCTGGCAAGCCTGGGAAGAGCCTGAAGTATCATGTTCTCACCAAGCAGAGATGACAATCTCATTTCACCTGGCTGGGACCTTCTTGGGAGTTTTCTTTTCTTGTTTGGGTTTTTTTTTTTTGCACCTGGCTTCTCATTCAGCTCCAGTGCAGTTGAACCCTTTTCCAGCAAGGTCAAAACTGCTGAAAAGGCTTGAAGGGAGAGGCTGCCTTGTCTCTTGCTGTGACCTTTCTTACTGGGTTGGTCCTTTGTTGCCCCCTGCTAGCAGCCCCAGTTCCCAGTGCCCTGTCTGGAGAGGTGTGACTCACAGGTATGGCATGCTGCCTGCCTATCCACCCTTTCAGTCTTTGCCACCAAGAGTGTATATTGATGCCTGTCAGTGGCTCTTGGGACCAGGGAGGCATTTATCAGAGCTCAGCTCAGGCTTTAAGGATTGTTTTGCACTTTCCTGCTTAGGACATCCAGGTACCAGGCAACAGATGTAGTGATTTTTCTTGAGGTGTAGCAGAGCTTGAAATGGGAGCAAGGAAGGAAAGTGGATGGTAGGCTGAAGAGACAGGTCAGCCAGGATCCCCTCTCACCTGGTCCCGCTTGCTCCTGAAATGCTGGAGGGAGAGCTAGAGGCTGTTGGATATTTACTTCCAAAGCCAGGGTGGTCTCTGGTTGCTGGCACTGGAGAAACAAGAGAAGCAGAAGCAGGTGAAGAGGAAGGGGAGAAAAGACTGAGGGTTGGACCCTTTCCTCAAGGGGTACCACTAGGTAATGTTGGTGTTTGGGTGCTGGTTTTCTTAAGCATCTGGCTTTTGATGCCTTCCGGCCATCAGATGGCCTGATGAAAGATCCTCTCTCTGGCAAACTCTATTTTCCCTGAACCACTGCCTGCTCTCACTTCCCAGTGTGTGGGACAGGGTCAGGTGAGCTGGTACTGGTGCTTTCAAAGCCCTTTCCTCCTGCACACATGGATTTGTCACACTCTAGCTCAGCACTGCAGAGTCTAGCAAGGCTTTGCTCTAGCTGTGGTCTCCCAAAATCTGCCCCTGGAAGCTGAAGCAGCCTGAAGGCCAATATGACCAGTGTAGTGCTGGGGTAAACCAAGCTGTCAGCCCTTGGGAGCACAAGGCTGCAGCTCTGGAGGGGCAGGGCCAGAGCCTCCAGCATACCAAAACCTTGTTGCAACACACCTAATGATTCAGAGCAGTGCTGTGCCCTGCAAGCCAGGAGTGAGGATTTGGGCCCTTGTGCCTGTGTCATGGCCATCCTGAGTGCTCTGGTGCTTGGGCACGGGGGAGAGCTCTACAGCAGGGAGCAGGCTGGGACAGGGCAGTGCCAAGCAGCTGTGCAGTGGAGCCCAGGAAAGGTGAGGCCAGCCACCAAGCCAAAGCTTGCCCTGATGGGTTTGCAAGCTTCCTCTGGGGCTGTGAGATATTGTCTACACTGTGTTGGCTGTCAACACCCTCCTCCTGGGTGATCTGCTTCCAGGGACATGTCTTCACTTCTGTGGTCAGGCATGTGACCATGCTGCCCTGGAGCACTCCCAGCCCTGCTTAGTTCTCATCTCATTCTCCCTCTTATCTCTTCAGTTTGCTTCCTCTTGTGAGGAGTCCTGCCTGGCTGAGCCACTGGCTGGTTCCCCTTATCTTTTTCCAGTGCAAAATCAAAGCAATTGATAGCTGTGCTCAGGCGTGAAAACCCAAGTGATTTAGAGGGTCTGACACCCCTTCTGCTGTGGCTGCAGGGAAGAACTGGGAGCCCTGATGCTGCCAGCCAAAATGCAGGGTGCTGCAGTGGATGTTAGATGGGCCATCTGTAGCTTTGGACCAAGAGCTGGTCTTCAACTAGAGAAGGTAAAAGAGCCTCTAGGGCTGTTCTGAACTGGCATGGAGCAGCACACTGATCCAGCAGGAGGGGTAAACTGGGATAGCTTTGTTTCACTCAGTGGATGCAATGGTTGCATGCTTTGTGTAGGCCACTTGCTCTGAAACACAAAGTACCCATGGAAATGATCCTGTGGATCTCAGTAGGGATATGCAGGGTTGAACTGGATTAAAATAGACACTGAGTTTTTAGAAGAGACCTTTTGTTCCATTTACCTGCCTTGTGCTGCTATCGACATACAATATCCCTCGGATTCTTGTGGTGGTTCTGAGCCAGGCAGGTTGTTTGGGAACTAGCTAATAGTGTCCTTTCAAAGGTCTAATGACGTGTGCTCAAGCAAGATGTAGTGGAGCTCCTTGATGCAGGAGGCTGACCTCTAAACCCCTTCAGAGTGGTCAGGCAAGTTCAAGAAGTGACATTTACGAGCCCTCAAGCAGAGAGGCACCCAGCCTCATCCTTGCCTGGAGCCTGAGTCTGAGTTATGCTCTGTAAACTGGGCTAAATGCAGGAAACATCACAGTACCTGGTCTCCTCCCCAACACCTGCTAGTGAGCTGGGATGACTTCAGTTAAAACTATTCAAGCTTGCTTGCTTTATGTGTTTTGAAGCTGTTTGAGGTTTTTTTTTTATATGGCTTTAAATGAAGTAGATTGTGAACTTTTCTTTCCTATTATCTGAAGAGGTGATAGTCATGAAGTGCTTTAGCACCTAGGCTGCAAGTCTTAAGGGTATTGCTTAGTCTTGTCCAAATGATCCAGTGCTGTTCCCCTGTGCAGGGTGTGGACTTCTAGCTCTTGCACCCATGGCAAAAGCAGGTTTATGCTAGTGGAGATCATGTTCCTCAAGGGACAGGAACAACTTTCCCTGGTTGAAAAACAAAATCCTCCCTTGTGTAGTACCCAGCATTGCTTGTGACAGGCAGGTCCTTAGGGAACTGCCAAATTTCCTGTTAGGCTGGAGCAAAGTACTGAACTGAGAGATGAGTTCCTTTCTACCTTCTTGGTCAACACATGTGCCAGAGGCAACTTTGTAGTTAAGGTTGAAACAAAAAGAGCCTACTGGATCTCAGCTTTGTGTGGAACAAACAAACCAACCAACCTTCCCATCTTTAGTACTGTGAAGGTCTTTTCCTGCCTCTGGTAGCAAACTTTTTTAAAAAAAAAACCCATGCTATGTACAGCTTCCCTTTCTGACCCTGGGGAGAGGATGAGGAGTCACAGGAGGACACTCACTGCTTAATGCCCTGGAGGGTGCTTGGATCATCTGGTGAGGGCAGGTTAAAAACAAATTGAGCTGTGGGTCAGAGTTGCCCAAGGTAAATGCACACAAGTGGAAATAACTAGTGAGACCAGAATTATATTTCTTTACATGAGAACTTGCCAAAGGAAATGTAGATGAGCCCAGATTTTGCTCTAGAAACAAATAATGGCTACAGCTCTTGTTTGCTTATTAGGGTAGAAGCAGGGCTTTGGGAGGATGTGGAGTGAGTCAAGGACAGTTGAAGATTGTTTTTTATTCAAGATCTCCTTGTCTGGGCAGGATGGCAGCTGAAATGACTGTAGCTGGGCTATGTCCTCTTCCTCTGCCTGCTTGCTTTCTTTTTAGGTTTCTTTCACTTGTGCTTGCCTTCCCCATTTTTATGCCGACTCAAGGGTCTCTGCCTTCTTGCAGTCTGTCTTGCTGCCTCCCAGCACTGTAGAGCCATGTCATGACGATGTGAGGCCATCTCTTCTGCCCTCAGTGATTCTTATGCCAGCTTGTTCCCATTCTTCTAACTCTCAGATCTGGGTGGGTTAAAGATGAGCCTTGCTGAGCAGCTAACAGGCAGACACTGCCAATGTGGCTCTGCCAGTTCTTTACATGTTACTGCCCTTTCAAGCTACAAATGCAAGGAGCTCCTTTTATTACTATGTGGTATGCTTACAGTGTCTGGGGTATCTCCTTATTCAGCCTGGTTCTGGAATGCATATAGCCAGTGTAAGGTGTTTCTCTTTCCCTCCTGTCCTTGCAGATTTTGAGGTTCAGCAATTGCCCTTGAGAAATGTGCCCTGTGTAGAACCCTAGCTTCTGTACCATGTACCAGTCTGGCTTTGTGCCGCGGGAGTATTACCCAGCTGTGATCCCACCTTCTGCCTACACCTACTCACCACTGCAGCCTGGGAGAGCAGAAGATATGACCAGCTCCGTGATGTTCCCTCCCATCCCC
Source organism: Ceryle rudis (assembly GCA_033439905.1). Taxonomy (NCBI): domain Eukaryota; kingdom Metazoa; phylum Chordata; class Aves; order Coraciiformes; family Cerylidae; genus Ceryle; species Ceryle rudis. The sequence goes on from JAAGNO010015365.1 coordinate 29,905, forward strand.
ACGCACAATTTCTACAGCCAACCCATCACCTTTGTGGTGGACCGGAACAGCTACCCTGACTATGGGGGAGGTCAGGTGGAGTATCATCATCTCTATGGTGCCCCCAATCCATATTTTCGTCCATACTACACCTGGCACTTCCCTCCCATGGTCCCCGTCCCTCTCTACAATCCTTATGCAAACTACAGTCCGTACACTGTCTACCAGAGGTCAGATCAGTATCGAGACACATGGCCAGAAGGCTTCACAATGAGAGGGGAGCTTCAGTGGGGGAGGCTTGGAAAGGTGTTTGGACCAAGGAAAGACCTCCCTGAATTTGTGAAGGATGATCTCCGGAGGGTTTATGGCACCTACCCACGGACCAGTGTCTCCATAACCTACCGAAAAGGGGAGTTCCTGGTCAAGGGAGACCCCAAGGTAGGAGAGCAGGAATATGCAGTGGAAAAAAAAGTCTTCCAGCAGGCTGCAACTCCCAGTGCCAGCGAGGCAGATGACAGCAGTGAGGACCGTAACCGTAAAAAGAAAAAGAAATTGAGACATTGATGCAGTCAGTCACCTGATGGACAGATGCTCCAGAGCCCTCATGGGAGCCAGCTGGTAGATGTTCTTGGTGCAAAGGGCAAGCAGCACAAGAAATGGATGCCACCACTCCCACTGGCTTTTAACTGCTTCCCATCCTCCACAAGCCTATGTCAGCTTTATCCTGTTTGATGCACAATGCCTATCCTGTGAAGAAACCACACTGCACTTGACTTTCTGCTGGATCAGCTCTTCAGCCCTGGTTTTGAAGTGACTGTGTGATTTCCACTGGTTTGGTTGAGTGGTCACAGACTGGTGGGGGGGATTTCCAGACAGCAGCCCTTAATTAGAAGATGGGTCTCTTCACACCCTATCCAAGGGTAAGGTCCTGGAAGCTGGCTCCCTTCCTGGTGCTCGGTTAAGGAGAGCAAAGTGGGATTTCCTCCAGGCTGCGGGCAGTGCAGGTCCCAGAGGAAAGGGCTTCTTGAACATTGTAAAGAGCAACTGTCTGCATATCTTGTCACTGCTGCTTATGACCATACCATTGTGATTAATCTGTGTGATGCTTGTATGCAGCACTTCCCTACATGGTGACAGAAGACCCTGGTGTCCCCATCCTCTTACACTTGTTAACCTAGTGAACACTTCTCTTGGCCATATGTCTTTGTTGAAATGGCTGCTTAAGGCCCTGCTCTGGGTCTGACTCGGCTCTGGTTGGAGATGCTGGCTTTCTACTGATGTTACCAGAATTGTGTAAACCACACTTCCACAGCTTGGTCTCTTGGAAGGGTGGACTTCAAGTTGTGCTGGAAGCCTGGTGGGTTGTGAGGGGCTGGGTCTGACTTGCTTGAAAATTTCCATACCTTTTAAGTGATGATAAACAATAAAAACCTCCCAAATGCAAATGCTTGTGTGTTTTGTGTGGTTTTTTTTTTTTTAGCTACTTGGCAGCAGTCTCTCCCGTGAACAACTTGCAACCTGATCTGACACCGTTTTGTAGTTAGGGATGACTTCTGACATGGCTCTTGCCCAGCTGTGGTCAGTTATTATGCTTGACAGTACCCTGCCTAGCTCTAGTTTGTTGCCTGACAGCTTCCTCTCTGGGGACCAGCAGGGACTTTATGAGCATAAAGGAGAAATAGGGGACCTGCTCTGTCCCCTGTATCCTCCCCTTGACGTGCCATGGGGGAGAAATGTCATTTAAGGCAGGAGAGAACTTGGTGCCCCTATCTATGTAGCAAAGGAAAGAACCTGAGAGGGTGAACTTGGTGGCTCTGAGGTGCTGTAAAGTCAGTGCAGGTGGATTTGTATTTTTTTATTAAAGGAACAATTTTTGCTTAAGCAAGGGCCAGAATGTTTTGGCAACTCTGTTGATTTCCCCTTTCCCAGTCAGCTTCTGGGAAAAGGGTTAACTCTGCTGACAGATAAAGCCGCAACAGGGCTGAACAAATGCTGCAGAAACATCAGACCAAGCTGATGCTCCTTGGCTGTGTTACAAACAGTAGGACTTATTGAATAGGCCAGAAAAGGCCTCCACTAATGACTGGTAGCTAATCAGAGATGCCTTTGGTTACTCAGGAGAGGAAAAAGGCAGTAATGTGTCTTTGTGGGGTATTTTTGTTTGTTTTTTTTTTTTTTAAACTACTTCTTAGCTGAGATGTGCAGTTAGATGTTTGCTGCCCTGGTCTGCAGCAACCTTGGTGCAGTGCTGGTGTTGCACTCCCTGTCCTTCCATCAGCAGCTGCTCCTACAGGCAGAGGCTTAAGTGATGAGCTCAAAATTTGTGTCAGGTACTTATGTGTGCATCGCTGACCTCTGATGGGGTACTGGGAGGAGTTTCTTCCCTGTCACCTATAGCTGGTGTAGGCAAAGGGGGACTGTCAGAGCTGTATGCTGCCTGCCGGGGAAGGGGCTGCTTTAGGTGAGATCCTGGAGCAGCCCAAAACCCAAGGTGGGCAGCTGACATCTCCCAGAGGGGAGGGATGGATGGATGGAAAGAGAACCCATTGCATCCACAAAAACTTTCTCCAACTACCTCTCCCTGCTGGTGATATCTCCAGGGTGTGTGGGGAGAGAGTGAGCACAACCCTTAACTTTACCCATCCTGTCCTGTTTATCTTCTCCAAAAGTTTTGTTTGGTTTTGCTGCCTGGACTCTGAACGGGAGATTGCTGGGCACACCCAGGCTGTTGTTCCAACAATGTGTATTTTTAGCAGAGATTTACAATCTCATGCTTACAATTGAATGCAGTACATCAGGAGGCAACAACGTATTTATTTTCTTAAGTGCCATTGACCAGATGGAAGAAAACAGCTTGTAGTTGGGCGCTTTTTCCTTTGAGGGGAAGCCTGCCACAAATGACCACTGTCTTGAGTGGCTCTCTGAGCACAGGGTTTCCCACAATGGCTCACCTCCATCCCTCTGGTCTCTCTGCGGGAGCAAAGATTTGCACATTCCTTACAGGAATAGCTCACAGTTGCATTCTCTTCCTGAAGGTTTGAGGCTCATTTGCTGCCCAGCTGCAGAACTGAATCCATAGGGCATTTTTGGAGGCTTTAACGCCTATGGAATTCAGTTCTCAGAGCCAAGCAGCCAGTGCAAGTTAGCTTCCCCTGGCCCCAGCCGGCTACGTCTCCATCTGTAAGGGGGGAAAAAATAGCAGAGAGCTCATCATGTCACTGACACAGTGCAGGCACTGAGCTGGCACAAATTCTCACAACAGGGAGCTGCTGCAGGGAGAGAGCTCTGGCACCACTCACTCACCCCAGAAGCAGCACACACAGCCACAGCTTTCTCTGGAAACTTTGCTCAAGTTGGCTGCTATTTTTTTCTTCACTGCTTCCACATATCATCCTGTTATTCAGAGCCACTGCAAGGCTTCAGGTCAGCCCTGAGCTTTGTAAACCTGCTGGAGCTGTAAGAGAAATGCCACTTCTTCCAGTTGGTGCTGGTATTCATGGGTGCATTGGCAATCCCATCTACGGATTTGTTCTGTGCATGGGCAGTAGCACATCCCTTGGTTTAAACTGCTTTTCCTCTGTGTGTGTGTCTGAGAAACTGGTGTAGCTGTGGCAGGGTCAGTGGGGGGATGCTCAGCACTATGGGAGCAGCCCAGCTCTCCCGGGCACTGGCACTCTGCTCCATTCATACCAAAACCAGTGCTTGTGGGAACCCCTGGGACTGGGATATGCCAGCTGATGGATGGAAATGGTTTGTGCAGCAGGTGGTACTGTGGCTACATCATGAGGTGCAGGGGAGCCTGCCTGTTTAGGACTGGGAAGGGACAGAGGGTAATGCTGCATCTTAAAATGAAACAGTGAAAGGCCTTTTCCAGGCAGCTCAGAGAGCTTTTCAGTAGAGGGATCAGTCTTGGTCTGGGCCAAGCTGGGATCTGCTGGTGCATCCCTCAACTATGCACATGCCTTTTGCTGCTTGCTGCCCCACTCTCCAGTTTGGGCTGCAAAGTTTACTTTCATGGAGGAGCAGACTCGGGGGACATGTAGGGACTCCAGTGAGCAGCTGCAGAGGTGCTGACGCTGCCAGCAGATTTGGCAGCCCCGGTTTTCAACAGGAGATGTTAATTTTCAAATCCAGAGACTGAGCTGACAGCTGAAAGGCAGGGAGAGGCTTTTTTGTGGCTCAGCAATAGTTTGACATAGCTGTGATAACAATAAGTCAGGGTGGCTCTGGTAATGAGCTTGGAGAGGGTTGCAGCCCTTTGCCTGTATGCTGGCAGTGCAGGAGGGGAGCCCTTGGGTCTGACAGATCTGCAGAACAGACGGGAAATGACACACACTGCTTTGGAGCACAGGCAAAGATTTTGATGGGGGAAGCACTGAGCAACTGTCAGGGTGAAGAGCTAACTCTGCGATTGCTCAACAGCCGGCATGGGGCTCTATTTTAATCCATCTGCAGGGAATCTGAGTTCAGCCAGGGCAGCGTGAACTCACCATCCTGATGAGTGTCCCAAAGGAACCAAGCCCTGTTGCAAAAGCTATGGGGTCCCAGGCTGTGCATCCCAAACCCCAGCACATTCCAGACACAACATGCAGCAGTAGCACAGGGGCTACCTGGAGGGATGGCAGGTGGAAGGAGATGGAGTAAAGCAGAGTCATAAACCAGGGTCCCCTCACCCTGGTGTGAGTAGTCGGGGTCAAAGGGGCAGCTTGGGGACCTGGCTGTGCAGTGTGTGCTGTTTGTCAGACCACTGTGGCATGGCAGAGAGGTTTCAGTAGCTCTGAGTCCTCCCAAGCTCAGAAAAGTGGGGTGATCTTCCCCCTCCTCCTCCTTCCCCTCCTCGGCCGGCAGGCGCCTGTGCAAGGGAGCAGGGCAGGAAGGCAGCCTGCCAGAGATGCTATGGCCAGGTTTTGCAGACCTGACAGCCTGCAGTGGCTGGTAGGGACGGGGTGCTTTGGGGCTGCTCCTTGGCCAGCTTATGTCATGGGGTAGTCACCCTGTGGTCCCAGGCTATTTGAACACATGAAAGCCTTTCTGCTTCACTTTTGAAGCTGTAAAACAACTTTCCAAGGCATTTACCCCCAAGGGGTTGCAGGTTTACTGCTGTTCAAAGTGCCAGCCATCTGCCTTCAGCTCTCAGCTGCTCTGAGCAGCCATTGCTTTCAGGAATCAAAAGGCAGAGGTAAGGGAAAAACCTTCCTCCTCATCTTCCTCTGTGGGCTGGTTTGCAAAGAAAAGGGAAGGGTTTCAGCAGACAGGTGGGTGAGCAAGATAGGGGACAACCCTGACAAACCCTCTCTGAAAGTGCTCTGGGAGTTGTCTCCTTCCCTTGCTCTGTGGCCCCCAGAGGTGATGTGGGTGCTGGGCTGTGTGGGACAGCTCAGAAGCTGCCTGGCATGTGTCCCACCATGCCCTGTGTCCCTGCCCTCCTGGGGATGTGGCGCAGACAGCTCTAGAAAGCTACTTTTGGTGTCCTGCCTGTGGGTGTTAGGGCTGGGGCATCCCACTGCAAAAAGGCACCAGAGGCAGCTTGACCCAGGTGGGAAGCCCACAGGGGCTGAGCTGGGAAAGGAGAGGTCAAAATGAAAAATGAGAAAAAATCAATCTCTTTTGTTTCTCTCTTAGCTATTCCTGCAAACAATCTTCCTTCAACATGGCATTCATGGCACCCCTACGACCAAGGGCCCTCTGGAAGTGGGGAGCAATGTGGGTTCTCCCTGGAGCATGGCACCCCAGGCAGCCACAAGATGCAGGAGCCTGTGATCCCCCTCTAGTGATGCTGGGCTTCTGCTCCTGCACAAAGGACAAAGGGACAGCTCTACCCAACCTCCTGCTTCCAGACTCATCCCTTCTCAGGGGTGCGTGTGTTTCTGTGGTGTTTTCAGGATCCTTGTTCAGGTTCCCGTGTGCTGCCATGTGCTGGGCACATCTCCTCCCCTGGTCTCTGCCTTTGCCTCTTGGCATTCCCATCTCCAGATTTGCCCCACACTCCTGCAGCCAGGTAGGGCCAGGGCTGGATTTGGCCCTGTGTCTTTGGGGGTATCCCTGGCCCCTGGTCTGCTGTGGAGCAGTGTGCCAGGGAGGGCAGGGACAAACTGAGATGTGGGAGCCATCTGGGTACTGGGTATTTTGTTGGTGTGGAGGTGCCCTGCCCTGGCTCAAGCCCACGTTTTCCTGAGGACGTGCCAGAATGCAGCACTGAGCTATGGGATGACCAGCACGTGCTGAGGCTGTTGCCCCATCTCAGCCCTGGTGAAGATTGCATCAGCCCAGCTGCCTGCATGCAGGTGGGGGTTTCACGGCTCTGCTGTGATCTGTCCTGACTCCAGGGTGGGAGCACTTGACACTGCTTAAATCCTCCTCTCTGCCTGGCTTGTGGTGTACACGGATCCCATGCCTGTTCTGCTACACACCCCTTGTGGTGCTGGCTGTCCTGGGCTTGTCTTGCCTCTGGAAGAGATCTGGATATGAGACCCTGATGTTGATCCCAGCAGCTGAGTGACAGCTTGTCAGAGCTGACAGACATGCCCAGGAGCAGATACTGGAGAAAAGATGGGCTCCAGTGCAGGAGCTAAAAACTTAAGAGCTTCTCAAGGCTCCTGACCTCAGCCTGAAAATGCCAGTGAGTCAAGAGACACCCCAGGCAAGGGGGAACCCAGCGGAATGCTGCTGCTGCAAGGTTTTCTGTGTTGTGCTAAATTAATTTGCAGCCCCTCACAGCCCCTGCCTCTGTTTCTCAAACAGCCAGCTGGGAGATGGAGGCAGTCAGGCCCTGGAGGGCATGCACCCACATCAGCACTTACGGGTGCATCAAAGATGCTATGAGAGCTGCCCTAGGGAGGCATCCCCCCAGCCCTGTGTGTCCAGCACCCACCTTTCTGTATGGCTCTGTAAAGTACACTTTGCCTTCCCTGCAAAGCCCCCATTTCCTTTCTCTGCAATGAGTAGGGGAAATACTATCAGCAAAGATGAAATTCCCCAGCTGAGCAGCCTGGCTTGGCCCTTGGAGCACAGCAGAGGTGGCCACACAAGCACGCTTCCCCTTGGAAAGCCATGTTGGAGGCAATGGGAGGCCATGGGGAAGCAGACACTCACACGTGGCCAACCTCGCCACCCAGAGATCAGCACTGCACCAGTTCAGCCTTGATCTGCCAGTTGCATTTAGCCTTTTCTGGCTTTCACCCTCCCTCCCACGGCAGACATGGGGCTGGCTGGAGGCTCCCCTCTTCTTCTCTTCCAGGGGAGATGGAGCACAAGCAACAACTCTAGAAGGGGATGTGACTGCCATGCCAGGACCCCCCAGGTACTGCTACTGCTCAGCAATTAATGATTTATTGCTTTACGTATTAAGAAAAGTAGGAGCACCCATCTTTTGGTGTTGCCAGCTCATTAGCCCAGGAGTTACTGCTTAGCCAGGACGTGCCTGGGGCCAAGCATCAGAGTCCTGTGGGCGCTGCACAGCCACCGGCACTGCCCTGACATGGTGGCTGGGGCATTAATCCAGGGAGTTTTGCAGGAAGTTTGCAGGAACAGTTACATGCCTCCTGCCCCCTGCCCTTTAAAACATTAGCAGAATGGGTCTGGTTTGGCAAACTACCAAAAAATGCCAGGGATAGAAGTGAAGATGCTCATGCCCCACAAACAGGGTCTGGCACCTCCTCTCCCACTTCCCACAGCCAGGAGCAAGTGCATTGCTGTCAGCTGTGAGATGTCACCGTGTCCCTGCTGCTCAACACACCTTCCACAGTGCCCGGGCTGTAGCTCCTTGGGGGGAGCAGCAGCAAAGAAGTCACCCCGCACCCAGCTACACCAGTCCCCAGGCTCCAGCACAGACCCTCCCGCGGTGTAGATGTGACCCTTGCACTCACCCAGCAGCTCTGTCTCCCGCTGAGGCGGATCTGCAAGTGGCGGGGCCGGAGGCACTGTTAAATATTGCAGCCGAGTTACTCACTTCTCTTCCTGGACGGCAGCATGCAGAGTTTCCACCCACTTCTTTCACCTTTGGTTTCCAGGCTTTCTGAGAAAAGGGGAAGCCGTGGGAGGGAGCGACCGGCATCCTTATGCCAGGGCTGCGGCCACCAGCAGCCTCTGCTTCCCAGGAAAGGGCAGATGCCAGAGATGGGACTGTTTTTGCAGGAAGTTGCAGCACAGCCAGGGAGCCCCCTCTGCTCATGGTGGGCTGCCCAGTACCCCATGACCCTCCTGGGCTGGGGGGATTTTCCTCCCTGGCTGAGCCTTAGTGCTGCCTCCTTAGCACAAGCTCAAGGGTGGCTGCCTGACTGGCTCAGCCTCACCCTTTGGGAATGAATATTCCTCTCTGGGACCCAGACAGAGCCTGTCCTCGCCCTGCCAAAGCCCATCCACCTCCTCCTTTAAGGCAGCACCTCTGCAAGTGCTGCCAACACTGGGGTTGCAGCGCTGCCGAGACCTGTGGCGAGCGGCGTCCGTCCTCAGCTCACAGAGCCCTGCCAGCAGCTCGTGCTGCCATGGGAGCCTGGCAATGTGCCAGTCAGCATTCATTCCAGCAGTGTGCCCATCGGCACCGCAAGGGGCTGGCTGCCTTTCCCTGGGACATCGATAGGTGATGTCCCCTGGGACGATATGGCTGGGCAGGTACTTCCCACTGGTTCTCACCGGCTCTGGTGGGGTGTGCACATGTGCCCACGGGGACTGCTTTTCCGTAAGGTCCTGATTGCTAACATCCTCTTCCCGTCCTTTCTCCCCAGTACTGCTGAACGCCCGACCATTGTTTTTGCTCAGAAATGACGTCAGGTCCTCCGAGGTTCCCCTCTGCCAGCGGTTTGGAAATGGGAGTCTGGGGCCCCTGCGCAGGCTGCTGCACTGAGCTGATGGTGGGGCAAGCACCACTACTCCTCCTGAACCGTGGCAAACAAATCAATAAATAAATTGGCAAATAAATTGATAGGGGGTTGGCGAAATGCCTCAGCACACCTGTCTGCCTGCACTGCTCCTGCCTGGGCTCAAGAGCTGCCCCGTGGGGTTTATATAACATTTACAAAGTGGTTTTGTCTTTTGGGGGCTGCTGTGTGTTTCTGGGGTGGTAAGTACCTGGAAGGCTGTGCCATTGAGATGACCAAGCTGAAGCTGCAGACTTCTCCATGCAAGTGCCTAAAATCACTGATATAATCAACTTGGGGGCCTCGGGGTGTATTTTTGGATGGCCAGGCATGGGCTTGGCTGCACATCACTGCTTTGTGTGGCTGCCACTCCCTGCCCCATCTCTTGGCATGGCCAGATGGGAACTTTGGCATGTGAATCAGAGAGCTGAAATTTCTCCTATTTCTCAAGGCTGGGCTGCCCTCCCAGGTGTGACACTGCTTATGAACACCCAGCACTCCCTCCTCAGGGCCATTGCCCTAGCAGCTCCCAGTCCGGTGTGGGAGGGCTGGCTGTCTCCCTGCTCTATCCTCGCTAGCTGCTGCCCTGGCTGGCTGCTCAGCCCGTCCCAGAACAGCACTGCAGCATCAGGGCCACTGGGGACAGGGTCCAGCCACATCCCTGCCCTCCCTGGTACTGGCTGTGTCACTCCTCCTTACTGGGTTTAGAAGCACATTAGGATAACAGCATCAGACATCCCTCTGACATGCTCCTGGTGACTCCTCTGGGACAAGGCTTGCTCCCAGAAGGGTTTTCTCTCTTTCCACTACTGTGGCTAGCCCCAGCCACTGCCTTGAACCGTCTCCCTTGGCACACGTGTCCACCACCCACCTGGGTTCCCCACCCACCTGTGCGCCCTGGCCAGCATAGGCTAGAAGGATGGACCTTCACCCTGGGGGAAGGAAACCCACCTGCAGCTCTGGGGAGGAGGCAGAAGAAGAGATGGCAGCTGGATTTTCCTGCCTATCCAAAGAAAGCTAGTTAAAAAATCATGCCTTCCAGCTCCTGTTACTGCAGAGAAAGGTAGCTGGCAAGACCAAGGTGCATTTTAGTGCTCAGAAGTTAGCTGTCAATTAAAACATCTCGCAGTGGTACAGCTTGAAGCTGCAAGTGACCTTAAGGGAAGGGCTGACGTGTGGTTTCCAAGTGCCCAAGCTCTGCAGCACTGCAGGGTTTTGGGCAAAAGCTGATGCAGCTGCCCAGTGTCCAGAGGACACATGGAAAGGGGACTGGCAAAACAGCTGCAGCCTCTGGGGCTGTCCCAGTGGCCAGCCACAGCATCCAGGGCTGGGGGGAACAAAGGCTTCCCCAGCTCCACCACCAGCTGAGATGTCCCTTCCCAGGAGATTCAGTCCCTTCCCAGAAGGCAGCTCTGGGATGCAGATCCAGGCTGCACACAGCAGGGAGGCTGTGGCTGGAGGTGCTGTGCCTGCTCAGCCCTTCAAAGACACTAGAGAAGCCCAAAAGAGAGTCCAGATCCAGCCATCAGCAGCTGCCCCTCCCCACGTAAAGTTTCCCTCCAGCGTAGAGTCACGTGTGTCTAATACAGACCTAATCCCCCGCTTCAGCCTTGGCTGAGGCTCCGTCCATCTCCAGATCTAAACCTACAAACATCAGGTTTTGTGTGATTCAGTGTCTGGCTCTTATGCTTCTTTCCTTTTCTCTCTTCCTTGAGCCAGAACACTGCCTGCAAACCCAGTTCCTCTGCTGAGAAATGTGATATGTGGGGAAACCACATTTTTCAGCTTTGCTTTTAGGATGAAAGATGTGGTGTTTGGGGCAGTTGAGGATCAGCAGGTGCTTTTTCTGCTATGACAGCATGAGGCCAGAGATGCCCTTACTGAAAGAGTCAAGCAGCCTTGGCTTGTCCATGGAGCCTGATCCTTCAAAACCAGGTTTGAGGGGCCACCCCAGTGGCCTCAGAGCTGGGGTGGCAGGACAGGCGTCTCAGCTGGTGCTCAGCCAGCTTTTAGCCACTCCGTTCAGGATGCCAGCCCACTTATGCATGGAGGGCCTGGAGGGATGCATGTGCAGCCCCTTGTCACCCTGACATGTCCTGCAGGATGGGCTGTTTCTGCAGAACTGGCAGATGCACTTGGACCCTGAGGCCTCAGGGATGTCTTCAGGAAGAACTCCTGCCCAACAAGCCCTGCACTGAATGTTTGCATGATTGCAGAGCTGCTCAGCTGGGGTTATAACCATCAGTGATGTCTTGCAAGAAACCTCCCCCTGCAAAGGCACTAAGTAAGTATTTTTCTGCCTCAGACCCCTGCAGAGTTTTCTTTACACAGCCAGGATTTTGCTCAGGCTGCATCTCTCTGAGCTCAGGTTCCCCTTCCACCTGCTTGGCTATTTTTATCCCATGTCAGATTTTCACATTCTTTGAGACCTTCTGCCCTCTGGCCACGTGGATAGAAACTGGGTGACATTAGATAAATCACCAGGTCAGGGAAGAAATTAAAATGAAGGGGGCACAGGAGTTTGGCTGGTGTGACCACCAGAGATGACATTTACCCCCCTGGAGGAACTCCTGCCTCCAAAGAGATGCTGAAGGCAGCACGTACCCCACAAGGCTCCCCATTAAGCATGCTCCAGCAGCACAAACCAGCCCCCTTTGCACTGGCCGCCCTGGAGGAAGCGTGGCCGAGGGGGAAGGGAGTTTCTCAGGTTGTTTTTCCCCTCAAGGTTCCTGTTTTCCCTCGAGCATTGGTCCATGGATACCGGCAGCCCTCCGCATCCCCATGTAGCTTTGCAGAAGGAGCAGAATGGGTGGTTGAGGCTGAAGGAGGCCAGGAGATGGAGGAGGGCTGAGGAGAGGTGGGCACAGGGAGGCAAGGCTGCCCCCTTGCCCTGCTGCCAGCACAACCCTGCCTGCCAGCAGCCTGCAGGTCTTTGGGACCCAAATCTGCTGGCAGGGGAGGGAGGAAAACCGCAGGGCTGAGTCACTCCTGCAAAGGCATTTGCATCTGGGCAAGTTCCAGCAGAGCCTCCCTCCCGCTACCTCTGCGCGGGGGGCTTACAGGAACGGCTGTACACTTTCCCCCCAGGACAGAGCCTCCCCAGCCAGACACGCTCGGCCAGCAGCCGGGCAGCACCCACTGCCGGCTCCGGTGAGTTTCCATCGGAAGGCAGGAAGGTTTCCCAGTGGGGAAAGTTGTGCTGGTGAAGCAGAAGCGAGAGCGAAGGCGAGCAGGGCTGTGAGGAAGCCAAGCCTCTTACCAGAAGTGGCAAAGTCGGGTGCTGCCTTTCATCATCTCCCCAAAACGGGCAGGCTTTGATCATTAACAAACAGGGCAGTGTCTGGGGGGGATCAGTCTGCAGGTGACGGCCTCAGCCCAGCAGATGGAGCTCCGGGGATTTAGGCTGGTGGAGGAGCGGGTAATGAGGAGGATACAAAGCCGGGATCACCCCAAACACAGCCCCAGCACCCGCAGAAGCCCGTGTTTTCGGCACAGTGTGGCAGAGGGGTTGGAAGAAAGGTGGCAGGGCTGGACTTTGTCACTGGCAGTGGGGCTGGTGGGAGTGGTGGAGCCACCCCTAAGTCACGGGGTGGAAATGGCTTCTCCAGGAATAAAAGTGCTGCAAAAGGGCATCTGAGGGCTTGGTGTTTATTCCTTCCCAGAATTACCCCGGGGGGGCATCTCCCTATGCCCTGCATCCTGGGCTGACATTTCCACAAGGTTTAAATCGCTGTGATGGACAAAAGCATGTTCCTGCTTGAAAAGAGCCTTGCTAGTGTCAGGTGCTGTGTGCGGCTGCAGCAAGATGGATCCTGGGGTGGCTCCTAACCTAAGGCTGGGCTCGGGCATCTCAGCGTGAGACCAATGCCCGTGTCTTGATCTGGGACCCATCACACAGTGCTGGAGCTCCGTGCACCATCTGGTGGCAGCAAACCTCCAACTGCCTCTAGTAGCTAAAGTCCCAGCATCTCCCAGGGTTCCCACCACCCTCGGCACCACCCAGGGCTGGGGCACGGGGGTGCAGGAGGACCCTTCTCTACCGATTAACCCCATGCTGGGACATCGAGTGGGTGACCCCAGTCCCTGCCAGCCCTCCTGACAGGATGCTTCTGCCCGCCCCAGGTCTCATCTGAGAGGAGACGGAGCTTTGCAGAGGGATTTTGCGTTAGGGACCATGTCACACCACACTTTTGCCTGGTGTGGGGCAGGCGTCACATCAGTTCCCACAGTGCTCCGTGCTCACAAATGGCCAGTGAAGAACACCAAGGGAAATGTCAGCTCATCTCTAAGTAATTTCTTTCAGCTAGCTTTGCAATTAGTCCCTTGGGAAAACAAAACAAAACAAAACAAAACAAAACAAAACACAAAACACCCCACGATTTTGGGCTTAGCCAGCACTTCTCTTTGCAAACGATGCCCTCATCTTGTAACTAGGGCACAGTGGGAGGCAAGAGCTGGTTAGCTCTTAGCTCTAGCATCAAGCTTTTCGCAGACACCACAGGGCAGATGCAACGAGCCTGCTGGGATACTGGGCTCCTTGCCGGGTGGGCTGCTCTGCTGCTGGGCTGGGGAAAGGAGCCTGCAGAGGCTGAGTGGGTGGCGATGGGTACACAGCAGTGAGGGTGCACAATGCATGGCAGCTCGCCTGCATCCAGTGACCCTGCCCGGGGCACGCTGGGGCTTTCTTTCCCCTTTGTGCCCCATAAATGTTGTGCAGGTGTATGTGGACCACAGGTTTGCTCCTGCTCTCGTGCTTTGCTGCAGGACAGGTTAGGAGGACACGGAGAAGGAGGAGCGGTGCTGCGGCTCCCCAGGCTGGGAATCCGTGCCATGTTGTTCCCGGAAATCCAGCTGGGATCCACCCACTGTTTACAAAGGAAAATGCAGTGAATCATCTGTGTGGGGAAGGAAAACACACCAAACATGGGCCTTTTTAATCTTTCCAGGCAAATGAAAGCTGCCGGGAGAGCACCTGACTGGGAGCAGCCCCAGCTCAGCAGCCCAGATGCCCTGGGCATGGATGCCCATTTCTGCCCCAGCCCAATAAATATGGGTGCCTGCTCCCCGCAGGCCAGCCCACGGGGCTCCCCAATTGCAGTTTGCCAGGCAGATTTCCTGGATAGCAGGGAAGAGGTGACATTTGGAAACAAATGCTTTTCTCTAGACATGGGAGTAGGAAAGGATTGATCTGGATATGGGTTTGCTATAGCAAGGACTGGGCTGCTACAGCTGCCTGAGTACAGAGACACGGAGCCCTTGGAGAAGGCCTGGGGATCTCCCCTTGGCCTCCAGAAGGACACAGGTCTACTGGGGTCCTCTGAATCTCTGCCAGTCCCCTGGGCTGTCTCAGGTGCCCTCTGGTGCTAGGGAGATGCTCAGGCAGCTAAACCGAGCCCTTAACATCACACATGAGAAAAGGTTACTTCCATCTGTGATAGATGACCGATAAGGAAAGGATTTTGCTGTGTTACCTTCCAGCTGTGACAGCTGGAGCAACCACTCTCCCCACAGATGTAGCCTTAAACCAGGCTCCCTAGTTCTGAGACCTTTGTGCTGTGTCCCCAAGGCTGCAGCAGAAAAAGAAGGTGATGCTGGGCTTACGTAGCTCTTGGAGAGTGTTTGGGGTGAAGTCTGAGCCTCATTAGGATCTGTGCCAATGGGAGATGGGAAGGGTAGACTGCCAGCACCTGTGGTCAGCAAATAAAGGTCGTGGCAGGCAAACCTCACAGCTTGCTAGGTGTGGAGCTTGGTGTGGTTCAGTTCCTCCCAGAAGTGTGCTCTGTCATCTTCAAAAAGTTGTTAGGAGCAGAAGGTGGAGGTAAGTGGGGATGCCAGAAGAGGAGACCCCCTAGAAGTCATCTGGGACTATGTGCAGCTTCTGTGTGTGCTGAGTGCGTGACAAAGGGCTGGCCTGGTATGGCAGCTGCACCCCCGATGCCACTTCAGCTGCTAACCCAGCTCTGGGGCCCTTTGAGGTTACTGGGATTACACCTGCTAGAGAGGATGGGAGCAGCTGGATCATGGGCAAAGTGTTTAAGGGCAGCAGAAAAGATGGGGCAGAAACTCCAAGGAGAAGCTTGGGCTTCTCTGCCTCATAAGCCAGAGCTAAATGCCCCAGGCAAAGGGGAGATATCCATCATTTGTGGCTAAGATAGAAGAATCAGAAAAAATGGTGGGCCCATGGAGATGTTACCCATCAGTACACGTGCAGGTATATCTGCCCTGTGTGTTGAAGGAAGGCTTGTGGCTGGATGGAACTGGAACAGCAGAAGGTGGAGAAGAAAGCTCCTGTGCAGACCCTGCACGTGAAGGGTGTAGCTGAAAGCCACAAAGTTAGAATTTAAATAATAATAGTAATTAAAAAAAAATAGTCCATGGGCTTCAGTGACCTGCTGCCCACCAGGAGTGGTTTCAGAGGTGACAGGCAAAAAGCTGTGGCAGCTCTGCAGGGATATGGCCACCGGTGTTGTTAACACGGTCGTGCGGAACCGTGGCTGGCAGTGAGCACTAGAGGGCTGCACACGCCTGTCATTGCTGCCTGAGGTCCTCAAACTGCGCAGCCTGATCTTGGAAACGCGGGTTAACTCCTGCTTAGAGGCTCGCTCTCTCCTTGGAGAGAAGAGAGTAACCGAACAAATCGCTGTTGCCCACTGCGAGGTTAAGGAGGTGATTTTCCTTCAGTTTAATTGCGCTTTTCTCAAGCTCTGCTGCTGCCCAGACAAATGGTGCTGAGGTGTGGGTGCTGAGCCTGTGCAGTTCCCTCAGCCCTTAGAAGCTGCTCCGGGCAGAGCCCTTGCTCCTAGGAAAGCTGCTTCCTTGGCAGAGGCAGTGGGCTCCTGCGGTTGCTTATCACAGGTAAGCAGTGACTGGGAATGGTGCAGGCATGGCTGATCCTGCTGCAGATCTGGTCATCTGCTGGGTTCCCTTCTAATCTGGATTTGCAGGGAACCTGGCAGCACTGAAAAGGTGGAAAACTAAGATGCACTTATTCAGAGCCATTTATCTCAAGTAATTTTAGAGCAATGTTTACATGACCACTGCTTTATTTTTATTTTTACCTGTTTCTGGCCTTTCTGTTCCCCTGCGGGAAGTCCTCTTCTGGGAGCTCCCACCTTGGTGCAGTTCCCCTGTATTTTGCTCCCAGTAATACTTCTGTGAGCCCACGCTCTTGTAGGTCGACCTGTCTTGGCTTCCTCGGTACATCTTCTATATAAGATGAAAACTTGGCTGCAGTTTGAGCCCTCTGTGAGAAGTCTTCCATCTCCAGATCTCTTGCATGAATGCCCTTGTTAGTAAGCATGAGACCATCTTCAGGGGAACTCTGTGCTCCAGCCAACTGCTGTCCTTGGCCAGGAGCAGACCATGGAAATCCTGGTGTTCACATTAATACACCTCAAGGTAAGTGAGGTGTTTGCTTTTAGCTGGGTGAACACTGTCTCTAGGTCATTTTCCTGCTCTGCACTGCTGAGAGCAGAGGATGAAAATGCTCCCCTTGGTGCCTGCTCTTGCCTTCAGCTGTGTGATAAGTACTGAGAGCATCTTACAGCCTTCTCCCCTTTAAGCAGGGCTGCTCAAGGTCTTGCTTCTTGTCTCCCGGCTAGGGTACCGCATCATATGGCAAAACCAGTAGCAAATTTAGCCTGCTTTCTTTCCCTTAGTCTGCCTTGCTGTAATGAACCAGCTCATTTTGAAGCTGATGTCTACTCTGTAAAACACTTCTGAGACCTCCAGGAGGCACCACAATCCAGACCCAAGAATAACACCACATCCTTTCTCCTCAGATACCCCTCTGCCTTTGCAAACACTGTTTTATCCGTATGGCTGGCTTCTTTCACATAGCACATGAGTCCCTTGTGAGACATGTGGGCTGTCCTCAGGTATACAGCAGTGACAGCGTGAACTGATGCACTCTGCACAGATCTGTACTCTGGAGGGGGAGGATGAAGTAAACCCCTTGTCCTCAAAGGTGTCAGTGGCATGGCAGGAAGGCATTTGTCAGAGATCATCTCCATATGAGCTCATCAGGCTTTTAGTCCTGCTTTGTCCATCTTGTAATAACTTGGGGGAGAGGGGGAGGAAGGAAGGAAAACCAGTGCTTTTGTCCCCAGAAGCTTGATATAAATGGAGTGTGGGGAAAGAACTGCAGGAATACCCGGGGATGAGGGAATGTCTGCAGATAATGCTCAGGGCACTCATAGATCATAAGGGTAAAGTAAGAAGACAGCACTTGCTTGGGAGATTACATTAAAATCAACCTGCCCCTGCTAGGCTCGTGATGTCTGTGGGCTGATTCATTAATACTCCTATGAGTTAAACCCTACAGTTTTCACAGCACCAGTGAGTGTTTGTGTTCCTCCAATAAAAGAATATTTACACTTTCATTTTTTTGTCAGCACAGGCTCATTGATAAGTGCACAAGGAATCCTAAATCGGAATTGCCTGATACCGTATCAGGCTGGAAAATTGTATTTATTGCCTCTTTGAAAACTGAAGCTTTCTGCTTCAGTCCAGATTAAGGATTTGTCATCTTTGTTCTACACTTCAGTAAATGGTACCTAAGAAAAGCAGGCCAGTCCCTCTAGAAACCACTTGCTGTACATTGTATTTTTAGGATCCACACAATTTTCCCTCTTGCATGAAAACAAATTTTGAGCGCTGCTATGTTTGCAAAGACTCTTCTGAGCTTAATTGCTCTCTCTTACCAGTGTTTCACTTGTATTAATCTTCTGATGACAATAAACCTATCCTTCATGATTGTTAAAGAGCCTTCATGAAAGTGGTATTACAGGGAAAGCGTAAGGGCAAGTACCCTGCACCCTCTGCAAACAAGGGTTGGTGGGTCAGTGCAACTGTGATAGCAGGTGTTCCTCGTGCTGGGACAGGCCAGACAGAGTCTGGCTGTGCCAGGTGGGAGCAGATGTTTAAGACTTGTGTTTTTATTGGTTGGTAGATTAATTGTGATGTGGCTTTATGGAACTACTTGACCTCTGTTTTCCTATGACATGGTGACAATATTTAGTTGGCAATACTGTTATTAGTGGGCAGAAGGGAATCTGTGCATCCCTTCCCCCCCCAAAGCCAAACAGCCTGGGAGTTGGGCTAGTCGATATAATAGTACTGGGAGAAGTAGGAGATGAAATTATACTTTCATGCAGAAGGAATTTGATTTAGCGAGGTAAAAACAAATCTATTGCTTAAATTTGTGTGCAGTATTTGAACTAGGTGGAGTTCTAACAATGCTTGTGGTGAGAGTATTTTACTGAGACATCCCAAAAGATTTCTGTGACCCAAAAGAGGCTGTTAACAGTCCTAATTAGCAGTGTATAACCAAGGGTTAACTGCTGGAATAGGGTACCCAAAGGTGCTGATGGAAGGATTGCTATGTGGGTCTGTAAAGGAATCGGTTTGCTAGGCTCAGACCTTTCCCGAGGTGCCTGTGTTTGCCTGTTGGGTTACGTCGTTCCATCAGCTGAGTGATCAGAGAACAGTGTGGGGGGGAAATTGTTAGTCAGGTTTTGCCTAATTGCTTCTTACTGATATTAGTGAGAAGTAAGAGGCAAATAAGAGGCAAAGTTAGTATTTCTCTGCCAAAGGAAACCTTCTTGGGTTTGTGTGGTGTCTGTGTGTGATCCCAGAAAGTGATAAGTGCTTGTGGGTTCCTTGTCCGATCTGAGTGTCAAACAACAGAAGAAACTACAGAAAAGTTTTATTGTAGTAAAAGGGATAATGGGATACATAGGACACCCAGGATTTGTTTTGTCTGAGATCGTTGCTCATGTGGAGCAGGAGGGAAGAAGAACCTGAACTTATTTCATGTCCTGTAATGATAAAAGTGTAACTGGGAACTGCCCATGAAATGATCTGGCCTGTGGCTTTGAACGTGCAGCAGACTGTGTGGGGATGCAGTGGTCAGCAGTGGAACACCCCAAGAGGGACCAAATACCAGCTGCCTGTGTGTACTCTGCTCTACAGGCACAAGATGTGTGTGCATGTCGATGCAAAAGAAACTATTTCTTACCCTGAGGCTCAGCTCTGGAGAAGAGGCAGGGAGCATTAGACCCACAGACTGACCTCCCATCTTTTGAAGGCCATGGAAGTTCTTCATGTTTTACTTGTCATTAGCTCACTGATACATGCTGAACTAAAGCACATTTTTCCAAGAAGATTTGAAGACATCAGGAAGTGAGAACCAACATTTCCCCTGATAATTTGTTCTACTAGTTAACCACTGTCACTTTATCCCTGTTTCTTATTCATCATTTCAGTCTGATTTCTGATCCTAAATGTCAGTTCCTGTTGTAGATAACAAGAGTAAATTAAAATGCCCTCTAGAATAGTACCTGCTTTCTTTTCAGAATGTGGGCTAGGGTAATTAAATCTCTTCTCCAGTTTCTTTCTTTCTGTTTTGTTTTGTTTTGTTTTTTTTTTTTCAGAAGGCTGGGGTTTACTGCTGTTTATTGTTCCTGGGGCAAATAAGCAAATCCCACCCCTTCCCTCACAGCTGGCTTGTGTGACCCCTCTCACACTCATGTGTGCAGCCCTGTAATGCCCTGGGACAGGGAACTGGGCCTCTTGAAATACATGAACTTTTGTGTTGTTGCGTCTGGGTTATCACTTTGCAGCCTGCCTGCCACAGGGCTGTATGGATGTCTGGTGGTACAGCACTGAGCCCAGCATGGTGAGGAGGAGGCTGGAAGAGTTCCAGGTGGAATGTGGTTGCAGCAAAGCCCTCTTTTCGGGATCAAATTGCCCTCCCTTGCTGCGGGATGCTTTTTCAGTCCTCAAATTAAAAGTCTGCTGTGTTTGGCCAGTGCCTAAAACAACCAGCCTCGTCTGTTGTGCTACATAAGAAACAAACAAACAAAAAATCCAACACAACAATTATCAATAATAAAGCAATTGGGCTTTCTCAAGTGTATGAGAACAAAAAATGCCTTCCTTGTCTGACAGGAAAATGGTTTTGCTTCCTTGCCTTTAAAAGGCCACAGCTGCTCACTCTGAGGGCAGAAACATGGGAAGAGCAAGGACACTCTACAAGTGTAGACCCTGTCCCTCTTCACAGGCTTGGCTGCTAGGGAGAGAGAACGTGCAAACTGAGATAAATACTTCTTCCAGGATCAACACAACTGAGGCAAAGGTGAATTAACTTATGGAAACTCAGTTAAAATAAATTGTGTACAAGCTGGAGTTATTGGTGGGAAAGTACAGAAAGATCTTTGTTTCCATACATGCATGTTTCAGTCAAAACAGTCGGAGTTAGCACAAAGTGTATTTAGTAAGCCAGGCAAAGCTCCTTTGCTGGAAATGGGTGAAGGAGCACCTGCAATAGTAGGATAGGAGAGCTGAGGCAGTGGCAGCTGTTAGCAGAGGGCAGAGAGCAGTGAATTGTCTTGCACAGCTGGGGCTGAGAGGGAACATGGATGAAACTAATGGGTTAGAGTCTTATCTTTCCAAGTTAAACACTTCTCTAAGAAGGAATTGAAGGGTATTCCTTTGGCCCAGATGAGGGAACTGTAAGAACAGATACTAAGTTATATCCATTTCTTAAATTTTTATGGCCCATTTAATGAAGTTTCATGTTTTGGTTGACCCAGCTCTATCATCTCCTAGTTTTAACATGGGAAATGCATTCTAGGTGAGTTCATGCTGTATTGTGCTTTGTATATTTAAAAAAAGCCCCTTAATTTCTTCAAGGCTATTATGTGGAAAAAAAATCTTTTATAGAAAAGCCAGAGGCTCTTTCCTCTAAATAAGATAATTGAAAAGTTAATTACAAGTTAATTATAAAGTAGGCTGTCACACAATATAAAGTTAAAGGCATAGTTGAGCTCTGTCTCCTCCCACTCAGGTGAATTGATATGATCCCCTGAAAGAGGCTCTCCCTGCATGGTTGCAGAAGTGGTAATTACAACAATGACTCAAAGGAACAATACAAAGCAATTTATCATTTTTTCCTGAGAATGGTCAATAAATGGTCAGGATAAAGATGTTTTGGCAATAGAGGTTATTTTCTTATCAATTACTTTAGGGTACAACTAAGTATCAAGGAGAAGAAAGGAAAAGTGAGTAGAAAGAGGAGGAAAGGAAAAGATGGGGGGGGGAGAGTAAGACAGCAAGATCTTAACCACCCTTGGATCCAGCAACATCTCATGGCATCAGCCTAAATCTTGAATTCTTTGGTCGTGGGTGCACACAGGTCAGTATTTTACTGTCTCTTTATACTCTCGGGCTACAGGGGGCATCCCCAATTTCCACAGGAAGTGTAGAGGTGGTCCTGATTTGCATGAGCCCCTTCTGGTGCAGTCAGTGTCCACTATAGACATCCCTTTGGTGCAGTCCCAGTGTGTAGCAGACAAAATTCTCTCGGGGAGGGGGGAGAAGATCCCATCCCACCTACAGAACTTCTCTTCCTATTGTTAACTTATCTGCAAGGAGACAGGGGAGGATGGCAGAGCCACTGAGGACTATGGAGACCCATTGACACCTCCTCCCTTTTTACAAGGAGTCACATGGAAAAGACAAGGTGTAATGGGTACAAGTTACTCCTGAGGAGATTCTGATTGGACTCCAGAAGAAAATTTTTCACCATGAGAACAGTTAGATATTGGAATAATCTCCCAAGGGAAGTGGTGGATTCACCTACATTGGACAGTTTTAAAACTCAGGTTGTCAGGATGCTGAGCCATGTCATTTAAACTATATATGTTTGGCTTTGCTGGTGTTGGGTTTTTTTGGTTGTGTGTTTTTTGGTTGTTTTTTTTTTTTTTTTTTTTGGTGCAGGGTTGTTGTGTTCAAACCTTGAAAGGTTGAACTAGATGATCATTGAGGTCCCTTCCAAATTAGTATTCTGTGATTCCTCCCTCCAGGCAGGCCTTGCTCATTCTCTGACCAGATCTTATCACCACACAAGGTTTGAGACATCACTAGTCTGGCTCTTACAAGCTCCAAACCGACCATTTAATTATCAGATACGATGTTCAGATAATCAAACTCAACTACCCTGTTGAAAATACTAACCTTGTACTGAGAAATGGAGTTTTTAAGGATTAAAATGTCAATGGTGGTTTTAGAAGGTCACTCAAATTTCCCAAGATTTATTTTGATACTGTACCAGTTTGTCTTAGCTCAGGATTTGACCTGTGGTTCAGCACAGACAACCAGAGGTGACAGTGCATCATTAAGTGCCAGATAAGCTACTGAGAAAAACACCTCTGGGTGCCCCAGGGTGGCTCTCCAGTGTAACTCTGGAATTAGATAGAAATGGGTTACATTGGAAGCAGGATGCTGTAGTGGAGGGAACCTGTTTTAGTAATGCTCAGAGTGATGAAAACATGAGACAGACCATGAATATAGGGAGGACACTAATTATCTCTCTTCTTTAGCCAAGTTGGGGATACAGAATGTAAGACTTGAACAGTAAAGAGAAGCAGGTAAGGAATAATCCAGGAAGATTTTTTTTTAAATTTCTTGAGACAATATAGCTAAGGGTCCTTGTGGAGAAATGGCTTCATGCAAGTTCAATGGCAATTCTTCCAGAGAGCCAGGAGGCAGAACTGCAGCCAGTGATCCAACTGCTGCTGCAGCCAAAGTGGATTCCTGTTACACCAGAGGAGAAACAGACCAAAACTTTAATATTAGTTTGTCTTCAACCCATATAGAAGATGCTGCAAGGCCCTGGTCCTGGCTTGTTATCAACTTGTTATGAGAACTGTCTGTGTGAGGTGGAGCTTGGAGGGGTTTCTTATGATTCCCAGTTTAAATGTGCAATAGCAAAGGCTTTGAAAATACAGTCCTGGGATTCAAATCGGAAATCAACTTATTCGTGATTGATTTTTGAAAAAATTATAGCCTTGAGAGGTGGGAAAAGACTGATTTTGCCTTAAGGAAGAAGCTGTTTAGCAAATGCGGTGGTTGGGGTGGAACAAACCCAGGCAGGGATGCTATAAAAGCATCTACCATATGGGAAAACAACCTCCCTTCCTTGGGAGCCTTACAGCAGTCTGTCCAGAGACAGAGACCAAGGGCTGGCAACTAGCTAGAAATTCAGCAAGCTTAGAGGGATAAGATCTCCAGTTTGGGCTGGGGAAGAAAGAAGGTACCTCTTCAGTTTTAACTGTTCTTGTTGAACTCTGGAGCCTGAAAACCTCTATGATTTAGACCATCACAGGCTATAGTTGCCAATACTGACTGTACAGCATCAGCTCTGTGGTAGTGAGGGCTTGCAGCTAATTTAGCATAGACAACTGGTTTATCCAAACATATGATTATCATGTAGATCATCATTGAAGCTTGGACTAAATGATCCTCAAAGGTCTCTTCCATCCCACTCTATGCTTAAGAATTAATATGTAGTATGTTCAATAGTGTGAGAATTATTGGCCTGGAGTGTAGTCAATGAATGCCAATATAGTAAAGTTGGTTTAAAGCTTAAAATTGGTATATCAGTCTAAGTGCTCCTGTCATAGTGCTTTCTAATTTCTGAAGGGATATGTGTATATTCGATTGCAACCACATCTGCACTTGCTCATCAGCATGCTCTTGGCTTGAGCACATGCTGTGTCCTGTCCAATGAGAGCATGAAATGTAAGAAAGTTTTGAAGGAATTAGGGACAATAACTTGTGATAAAGGAAGCAAGGCTTCACTACTTTAGCTACTTAAGGCATACTTGGTTTGTGTCAGAACTCCGGGGTACTTTTTTTATTTTCATTTTTATCACCTACAGAATACTAAATTTCTAGGCAAAAGCACTAAAAGCAGTTCTGGGCCTATATTCTGTTTGCTAGGTGTCTGTATGGAGCTGGCTGCTTCCAGACTGCTTCCAAATCCTGCCTCTGATGGGTGTCACCTGAGATTTAAGTGTGCATATATTCTTCCCATTGTTTGGTTTATCAATTTAACTCGGTTTTCGCTGTGCCTGCAAATATCTACCATTTGCAAAAAGCAGATCAATTTCTTTGAATGCTGTGTTGCTTTTAGCTGCCTAATGACTTGGTCACTGGGTGTATATTTACACATAATTGCTATAAAGTGTGACTCCAGCTAGGGTTAAGTATACCTGAAACCACTTTCAGTCTACCGAGCTCAGAAATCCCAAACAGTGTAGCCGGGCAGAACAGAACGTGCCAAGGTATATTTGCCTATCTGAGCACGTACCACGTACATGATGCCATCCACTGGGGTTTTTTTGTTACTGAAGTGACAACTGTGGGGTCCTGCACTTCCTGGTGAAATGGCTGGTCCTGCAGACTTAGCTGGTTACCACAGAAAAAGTCCTTTAGAAAAGGTTTGCTAGTACTTGCCATGTTTGATAGATCAGCCTTCCGTTTGCTCACTCACAGCTGTGGAACTTTGATAACAGCAGTAGTAAGGCAGTGTAAGGGGTTTTACTGACTGACTGCATGTGTTGGCTTTGAAAAGTAACAGTGTTTGCTCATTTTGGCTAGACATCAAAGGTCCTGTCTCTGGTTACTTTTTATGGAGGCTGTGACTTATTCTCCTGTCCCAGCAGACATTTTCCAATTAATTATTTTGAAGGCCGAGCAGCTTCCAAGTTCATTAGACCTCTGATTACAAAAGAAAGATAATATTTGAGGCTGATGCCGGGATTCCCTCAATCTTTGCCAAAGAGATTTTTTTTTTTTAAAGAATTTGGTCACAGCATAACACGTAAGTCAAAGGAGAGAGGTCTGGCAACTTGATTAGCTAACTGAACTTACCAAGCAAAATTTCTATGGCATGTCGTGCTGAAAGGAAGGTGTTCATGTTGTGGAGGGGGGAAAAAAAAACCAAAACCCAAACCCCAAACACCACAACAGAGAAACGTTGATAAGCTGCCAAAGGAGAACTCTATTCATTGACTGCTAGCAGGGCATTGCCACTCATTGGTTTGGGTTTGTTGGGGGTTTTTGGGGTGTGTTTTTGTGTGTGTGTGTGTGTATGGTTTTTTGTTTGTTTGACCTTTGTGCCGAGAATGTTTCTGCAAAGACAGTCAATCGGCAATTAATGGGATGTTTACCAAGAATATATCGCTGCTGTTCTCAAAGAGACAGCCTCCCAATAAGGGGATCGGCAAAGGCAGGAATTGGTTTTGGTGAATGTTAACTCAGTTTGAAGAAGCCACAGGTAAAGGTTATTTCCACTTTTAATTTGCTTAAGATGTACACCAGGTTATTTCAAGTGGTCGTGAGGCTGAAGTGCCTCTGTGTGAATGCACACAGCATAGGCAACAAACGGGAAGAGTTGGAAGCTACTGTGCTGCTGGAAGGCTACGACACAGTGACCATTACTGAAACCTGGTGGGACGAATCCTATGACTGGAGTGTGGCTATCGATGGCTACAAGCTATTCCGAAGGGACAGGAGGGGAAGGAGGGGTGGAGGTATTGCCCTCTATGTTAAGAAAAGGAGTGAATGTGAGGAGATTTCCCTGAAGAATAGCCATGAGCAAGACAAAAGCCTACGGGTAGGAATTAGAGACCATGGTAACAAGGGGAACCTTGTGGTCAGAGTCTACTATAGGCCTCCTGATCAAGGGGAGGCTACTGATGAAGC
>JAAGNO010015369.1:10028-20194 GCA_033439905.1 Ceryle rudis
TCCCGTGTTTCCCCTGCTGCCAGCACCTCTCGTCCTGTCCCAGGGCACCACTGACAAGAGCCTGGCCCCTTCTGCTCCACCCCCACCCTGCAGAGATTTGGAACCATTCCTCAGCTCCCCTCTCAGTGTTCAGTGATTGAAAGCAGCTTCTCACACCAGCTCAACCAGAAGCCTCCTCCTTTCTCAGCACCCGCAGCCAGGAGGGTTTTGGCTGATACCTGCAGGAAGGGTGGACAACAATTCAGCATGAATACAAAAGAGCGAGCGCTTGATACCTCCGAGAGAACAAACTCAGTGTTCTGAAGAACCCTGTCCTTCTGAGCAGTCTCACATCGAGCTTTGCTACTTTTGCTGTCTACAGGTTTGGTCAAGGAGATGAAAGCACAAGACATCACACCAGACACCGGGAAACTGCAGCAGCAGACAGCTGGGGGTGCATCAGGAAACCTGTTATCTAGAGCATCCCATGAAGGTTGGCCAGAAACAGCCCCGAGGCTGGGCAGGGAAGCTTCTCAAGCACCAAAACCCATCTGGTAGAGGCTCTGCCCAGCAGAGCTCAGGATCTGTGCAAAGAGGAGGATCTCTCAACACAGAACAACCTCCCCCTTCCCAGCTCCATGCTGCCACAGGGTAAGAGGGAAGGTCCCTGCACAGACAAATAACTGCTTGTGAGAACGGAAACAGAGGGCAGAAGTAAGTATTTCACGGTGGACAAAGATCCTCAAAGGGATCTTTCCACCTGGGTCCTTCCATCTGACCCAGTCTGACCATTCTCACAGATAAGCAGATTTAATAGAAGGAGGTGGAGGAGCAGTTCACAAACCACACACCTCTGTGGGGACTTTGATTTTTCCCACTACAACCTGCAGTCAATGATCTCGATGATCCCATCGGATGCAGTTTTCTCTCTGAAACATAGATAAAGGATTTGGGGGGAAACAAGCCATTTCCTAGGAGTTAGCACTGAGCTTGCCTACTTGCCTATACTTGTCCCGAAAACAGGGCCATGTGTCAGCCCAAACTGTTGAACATCTCCAGGCACAATCTCTAAATTCATCAGCCTGGAACAGTACCCTGGGGGCTGCAGTAGCATCAGCATGTTAACAAGGCATTTGCTATCATTCAGGAGAAGATAAGGAGCTTTTGTAGCTCTAGAGCTTTTCCTTGACACAGGAAGAAAGGGGTTTTCCCTGACAGGTCCCCCTTGGAATGGAGGGGACTTGAGGCTTGGTTCCTGTATCAGATTAAATCTGTATTGCTTGAGTATGCCCAGAAAATACTGAAATGTATTTTTTGGTCATTCTATACAAAAAGAAGAGCTTTGGGGCACAGGAGTTGGCTGCTCCACCGTAGCCTCGCTTGATCATGCTTTTCCAAGAAGTGTTACCCAAGAGTAACACTGAGTTTTGCTAAACTCTTAACTGCATCACATAGTTACTGAACAGATCCAGACCACTGAAGATTTACAGCCACAGCACGTCAAGGAAGCACTGTGCTGCTGGCAAAGGAGAGGTTGTCTCCAGGATCGCATCCCAGCTCCCAAGCCACGAGGCAAAACAAGAAAGTCTCCATTTACAAGGCAACCCACAAAGCCAGCTCTGTGTAATCAATATGCTGAAGCACATGGTAGATAGGAGCAATGCATGGAGATTCGAAATATTAAACTCCTTCTACAAGACACGGGGAAGTTTCAAATTCCTCATGAGAAGTGACAGGGTAGGGACAGTCCCGGAGAGCATCGAGGGGCAGGCAGCTTTGTTAACTCTTCCCTTGGCTGCGTCGGGCAAGAGGAGATTCCAGTGCACAGAGGGTCACAGGGCAGTTGGAGTCCCAGGGTGACAGGGTACAAAGCAGCTATTCACCCAAGGA
Source organism: Ceryle rudis (assembly GCA_033439905.1). Lineage (NCBI taxonomy): Eukaryota > Metazoa > Chordata > Aves > Coraciiformes > Cerylidae > Ceryle > Ceryle rudis. The sequence continues at coordinate 11,898 of JAAGNO010015369.1, forward strand.
ACTTTTCATTCCTTCGCACATCTGCAGACAGAGGAGCCAGAGCCTTCCACGGTTTAACAAGAAATTCAAATATTACTTACTTGGCCCACAAGAGCTGGACAAATCCCCCTACATAGAAGAACTGGATCTCATCCGAATACACAAAGAGAGCAGGGAGAGACACAACACAATTAGTGCCACAACTCGGTGTCTTCATAAACAACTCACAACACTCCCAAACAGCAGAGGATTCTGCTTTACAGGCAGCACCCAGCCTACCATTTGTGACTCCAACGCAGCACAGGGCTGGGAAGTGCCACCCACAAACAGTTCTGCACAACCACGACTGACTAGAGCAGTCCCAACGCCTCAGTCTGATGCAAGAGAACAGTCTCCTGCTGGAATGGGACAGAGAGAGCATCATTTCCCAGGGAATATGAGGAGGCTGGGAACAGAATTACTTCCCACTCTATCAAGGAGCCCATCTCAGACTTCAGGGCCAAGCGGCTTGAGTGATGTGAACAGAGATAGCTGCACAACACAGTTGATGTCTCTCTTGCCCTTTTTCTGTACTACTAATATGCAAAAGATAGCTCCTCGAGGAGAAGTGACTAAGCACTTCCCCATGAGGCTGACAGATATGCCCTCAGACCTGTCTTTTCACTAGCTCCAAGCTATACAATTTCCCCAAGCACACAAACGTTTTGCTCTTACAATGTCCGAGATCTTTTCTTCAGCTCACCTACAGTCCCTTGAATGCCTACAAACCAGCAGCTCTACCCTTGCCAAGTTCTCAAGATCATCTGAAGGACGCTTCTCAGAAAACATCACCAAGCTCCTTCAGTCCAAGTTTTCCCCGGAGGTTTGTGAAGCTTCTCTGTGTGACACAGACACTGCACGTGACTCGTCCTACCCCAGCTCTCCCAACGGTGATACCGTTCAGCTTCGTGGCATTGCCCACGTCCCACCTCAGTCCCTAGGAAGGGTCTGGGTTTGTAAACAGATTTTAAACTGTGTGGGTTTCACTCAGGAAGGGACAGAGCACAACCCCAGGAGTGAAGGAGATGCTGCTACAGCAGCTTTTACCAACATTTCCTTTACTGCCACTGAACCTGGAAAATAAACATTTTAATTCTTTTTCTGTTTCCCACACGTAAGATAGACAGGCAGGAATTCTGCCCTCACCAGAGTGTGCGTGCGCTTCCTCAGTTCTTCTCAGGAACATCGTGACCATGTACTAGAAAAACCAGAGTGGAAAGGAAAACCAAAACCCAAACTCAAAACCAGCTGAATACTTGAGATGGAAGGAAATTATAAACCATCTCCAATCTGGTCCACAGATTAAGGAAACCGATTAAGATAATGTTAACTGTAATCCCCGAGATCGGAATGCAGAGCACAAAGTGCTCCAAATCTCCTCTCAAGCTCTGGGGTGGGCTGAGCCCAGGGCACGTCCTAACCAGCTTCGAAGGCAGGCTAGGCTCTATTTGCGTAAGAGGTTCTATTTTAGCTCTTCTGTCCCGTTCCCTACACTGCCGACAGCGGCAGGCAAGCAGGGGATGGCAAGAACTGAAGGAGGAGAGGGGAATTTGGGAGCAGCTCAGACCGTTGCTGCGGCACAAGAAGCATGGGAATGGCAAGGCCACGGAGAATCTCAGTCATCATAAACTTCCCACTACAGAGATGAGATAAAGATGAGTCATCTGCTCTGCCAGGCGTTTAGTACAACAAAGGACCAGCACTTCAAGGAGCTGGCAGCCAACGGGGCAACAAAACCCAACCTACTTGCCCACCAACAGCTTCAGGCGCAGCTTGTGAGGTGGTTTAAAAACTATAATCGTAATGAGATCCTGATTTTGAGTCTTCAGCCATCAGCATCACAGGCTAAAAAAAAAATAAAATAAAATCAGTGGAATTAGAAAAGGGCAGGGAAATCCCACTGGGTGAAACCAGCCGGCTCCTATCTGACAGCTCGTGGAGATCACCCCCTCAGGGGAGGGGCCACACCTCAGCACCTATTTTCCGAGTAGGACTTGTCACTGCTGACCTCACCTATCAAACATTCCATACATTCATGTCAGATATGTACTACAGCCCCTCCTTAAAGCTGGCAGATGTATTTGCTCCAGCAGAGCACAGCCACGAGACAGAAAATAGAACAGGAACGAACACTCATCCCTCCGAGAGCTACGTTAACACCGATCTTTGTCCTGATCCAAAACGCAGAGATGAGGGAATCGAAGTAATTTTTGCAGAGAGATTTTTTGCTTCTACCACCAAGTTAATTTACTTGTGTTGTGTTTGTTACACATTGCAAAAAAAGTACTTCAGGCAGCCACTGGTATTTAGATTCCACACTGTGCAGACTTGCTGCAAACAGGTCTGGGCGACGGTTGGAAGTGTTCATCCTGCCAACATCTCGAGCCTACACCTGGTTCTCACAGGAGTCCATCTCCAGCAGAACTGAACAGATGGAAAGCTAAAGAGCAAGAAGTTCAGCTGGTTAGACCGACAAAACTGCTGCCCAATCCTGCTCATGGTGAAAAGCTGAGGGATGTTTAGAATAATTTCTTAACAGACATTGAAGTGGGCATTTGGAAGGGCATACTCAGTCCTTATGCAGGTCACAACGTTAGGAAATGGACCATGCTAAAGTCCATTTAAGCTAAGCTGGAACATGTTGAAGTTCAGCTCAAGCTGAACCTCTTTGAATCCAGTTGTGCAAAGAAGCAGGAAAGCATTAGGCTCCATCTGTAAGCCCTGTTCACACAAGGCTGCAGCTCACCTTCCAGCACTCGGCTAACTGCCAACTGTGACAAGCAAAAAAACCCACTAAAACCACCAGCAATCTGATTACTGTCGGCTCTCAAGTCCTGTTATTTACAGGACTTTGGGTGGCCTGGCCAGAAGTCACCTTTCCTGCAGGATCCCCAAGAGGTAGCAGGTCCTGGAGGGGACAGACATAGTGTGACTTGGGATGAACTGCAGGGGTGACAAGAAGTAAGGGAGGAGCACAGTCTTATGTCCACACAGGACCTTCATGCCAGCGTCCATCAAGGTGAGAACACAAAGTCTAAAGACAGACAGGAGCTCCTCAAGGCCCCGGCTGGCTCAGCAGCTTGCAGTCCTTTCCAGTCGCCCACTCCAACACGCCAGTCACATGTTTTGCAGAAACCCAGATTCCTATCTTGCTGACAACTTTATTGTACGTTATTGTGGCAGGTAACCAAACCGAGCTAGATTCTTGTCAGCTCAGCTGAGCTAGATACTATGCTGCAAGATCCCAAAGATCCACGTCCTGCAGCAAAGCCTTCCCTTCCTCCCGGGGCTGCTATCAGGCTGAAGCCTCTTCACTTCTCTAATAACAAGAGTATGAAGAGGAGCACTGAGAAGAGGTCACCAACGGCGCTCTGCATCCTCTCCCCCACTCCCTGTTTAGAATAAAGGTCAGTAGGTCTCCTTCCACTCCTGCGCACGTATCCTGTCCTCACCGCAGCGCTCGCAGCCCAGCCAGCCTCATCCCGCCGCCGCCCGGCGCTCCGCTTCAAACCCAGCGCATCCCAGCAACGCCTGCCAACCTTCACTGAGTTTTCAAACCGAAGTCACCCCCCCACACTGCTTTATCTGAACTAGCTGGGATACACTTGGAGAGGTCTCAAAACAGCCACAGAGGAGGTGAAGAGTCCTGAAGGGCATCTTAACACCTGCAGGAGGGCCAGAGCCCAAACCCCCTGCCTGCCCCAGGACAAGCATGTCTGGGGCTCTACCCTCCACCTGCAGATCCTGATCGTGGCCCATCACACACAACCCCACGTTAAACCTTCACAGCCCTGGGGGAACAACAACCATCCCACCGCAGCAGCTCTGGTTGCACAAGAGAGCTGGGAACCCGTTTTTTATCCTGACACGGGAACGGTATTTCTCTCTCCCCCTCATCAGCTGAAGATCCAGCTCCAACCGCCAGCAACAAACAGCTGCTTCGCATATTTGAAGTGTCTGGAAGCAGCAATAAAGCTATTTTTTGACGAAAGGCCTCGGACACCAGCAGGCCGCAGCAAAGTCACAAGTGTAAGTCGGTCCTACAGCCGTGCACCCAAGAGCTGGAGCTCCCTCCACGCAGACCACAGCAGCACTGGAACTCACTCCTACTGTGTCCCAGCCACCCTCCCACTCCACCACAGAGGATGTGGACTGGAGGACGTGGACTGAGTCAGCTCCATTTTGCTGGCACCTCTACCACAGTCAGGCAAGCAGTGGCCAGAAAAGGGGACGGAAAAGGGAGGCTGAATTTCCGCATTTGAAGAAAAACACCATTTGCATCTCACAGAACAATCAGCCCAACCGCCACCACCGCCTCCCTGCCTCCTGATAAATCATTAGCCCTGACTGTAAGCACAGGCACCTGCAAATCCGTGGCACTTCCAGGCTGTGCCAGACCTGCTGTTTGTCCTGCCCAGATCCCTGCTGGGCATCAGAGTGAGCAGATGAAGTTTTCCAACTCATCGAAGTTTCTTGAGGCTGGAGCACACTTAAGGACCTTTCATCAAATCCAAGGCGAGGTTTGGAAAGGAAGATGCTGAGCAGGAGGTGGGCTCATCCAGCAGGTCTGCATGGAAAAAAATCACCCCAAAAGACCCGGCTAGCTGCTCGCTGGAACCAGCATCAGGTTGGGTTTTGATACCCCCAGAAGAAAAAAGGACATTGGTTTTACCACTGAACTCAGCTTCCAGCCCACAAGAAATGTCTGCTGCTGCCCAATTCAGGCCAAAAATCAAGTTTCTGAAAACCCTGACATATCTACAAAACAGAACCCTTGTTTCTGGCTGGTTGCCTTGGTGACACACAGCGATCTCTTGGGAAGAAACCAAGGAATGCGTCCTAATACTGGCTCCTTCCTTTTCAGGCATCAACACTCGGCCTTATTACCCAGAATAAAAGCCACAAACATCCTCTGGGTCAAGAGTAAAGAGAAATCTTTCCACTTGCTACAGCATCAGCATCTTCTGAACCCTAGCTACAGAGTCAAACTCCGCAGTTGCCACCCCTAGCAGGAAGGGAACTGAAAGTTTCTGAAAGCGGGAACTGTTCCTCCCACTATGCCACCACATTTAATTCAGCGCAGAAACTCGTGCCTCTACTACTTCTCCTTCAGCAGGATCTCATTTTCCAATTTGTTTTAGCCTTCTGAGCTCTGCAACCTAAGAAGCGGGTCGCTCCTTTGCCTTTTAACATCCCTCTTGTCAGAAACTAGCTCTTTAAGCGAGTTCTGATGCCGGACATCCCCCCCCACGGAGCATTCTGAGCGAGCACCAGTACAGCTGTATATGCATCCTGGGGTATTTAGCCGGCTTCATCTTCAGAGTGCCCGCACAGCGGGATGGTTAATGCTGTTAAGCTGCTAAGAACATAGGCAGGGAAGCTCCGTGACCTGCACAATGTCACATGAATCCAACACCGAACAGACAAAACAGTCGTTAACAGATTTCAGAGAATCATTTGCTATTTCGGGTTGGGAAAGGAGGTCTCTAGCCCAAACTCCTGCTCCAAGCAGGTCTGACCTGATCAGTTGCTCAAGGCTCTCCCCAGGCACGTTTCAAACAGCTCCAAATAGCTCCACTGGGCTCCTGTTCCAGTGTTTGACTAGCCTTAAACAAGTCAGTCGCTGCAGTAGCCCTGTCCTCCTCTCCCCCCCTCCTTTTTGTACGCTTAAGGATGGCTTCCACTGCGCACCATTTAACTGGTTTTGCTTACTTGAGGCTTTATTCTTTTACCAGCAAAGCCACTGCCCCAACAGCACCACCCTGCCCAGAGAAATCAGCTCCTCTGGCTGCAGCAGAAGCCGAGTTCATCTCCGAGTGGCTGTCCCACAAGGTCTCCTCTGTATTTGTTGCTCCATCCCAAGAGAACCCGTGACTGTAACGTGTTGTCTTGACATTTTCACCATTTATACCACACTCCTGCTCTGGTGTGAATCCAATTAATGCACCAAACTGAACTGAGCAGAGCCAGGAAAAGAGCTGCCAGCAGGTATTTCAGCAGCAGAACAATTCCAGCCTGATCAAGCACTTCCCTGTAGAAGGTGACAAGGGAAAAACCACAGGAGCACTGAGCTCCTGCTTATTTACTTATTCTGGATCTCACGGTGCTCATGCTCCAGATCAGCTACCTGCATTAGTCACAATCAAATTAACACGGGCCATGTGCTCTTATGAAGGAATTCAACAGCGTTAAGCCAGGAGAAACAGCACTCCCTGCTCAATGAGATGCGCCCTGCTCAAAGGATTTCCTCAAATTATAATGCTCGGGGCCTCAGGCACTCATGTGGATTTAGTCCATCAAATATGTAGTCGAATTTAGGTAACGGAATGTCAAACACCTCTTCCTGCTGTGGAAGAGCGTGTCACGGCACAGACCTAGGGCTTTCAGAGCCCAACAACTCACACCTACTCCTCTGGCACAGCAAAATCACCCGCTCTTTCAGCACGCCCGGGTCTATATCACACCCGGCTGCACTTCACCAAGCCTTACAAAGATTAATTCTCAGTTTAAGGCTCACAAGGATCTAGGTGAGATCCCAAGCAGTGAGAAAACCTGGTATTCGCTCCAAATTTGGACACCTGGAGCAATCGACGTCTGGCGGATCTTCAGAGATGCAGCTGCACATCCAGAACGAGCAGGCAGGTGGTATAATCCTATCAAGGGGAGTTAAGTTGTTGTTGAGCTCTTTCTGCTTAATAGAGACCTAAATCTTGAGCCTCTATCAATAGATCACTAATGCGGGGAAGACGCCAGTGCCCCCCTGCCCAGTGTTACCACGTCATGAGCCAGGCAGTGGCCACAGGGAGCTCAACATGGCCAACACCCTCCAGACACAGCCAGCAGGGCTCGGGAGGGGGCAAGTCCGCGGCCGCTCCAACCGTGCGACTCATCTCCATTTTCTAAATACCTGAAATATTTTACTTTCCGTTAACAAGCCTCCAAGAAGCAACCGTGGGAGAGGCCCTGCAGTTATCACAGGTCATAACCCACCCTCATCTCCTTTCGGGGAGCAGCACCCAGTGCTCCCTCCCTGAGGGCAAGCTTCTGGCTCCCAAAAGGACCAGAAAAACACTGCCCACCTTCCCACCCAGTGCCTCAAGGAACGGCAAGTTGAAAATAGTGCTGAGCTACCCAGAGCCTGGCTGTTGAGCACAGAGGTGCCCCAGGCAGTTACCTTCTTGCGGCGGGAGCCCGTCTTGCTCATGCAGGACCTCTCCAAGGACAGGTAGCCCCCAATCACTTCGATCTCGTTCACCGTGGGGTAGCGCTTTTTATGGGACATCCCCACTTGGGGCCCATCAGCATTCTCCATGGCTTTGCCTTTTCCTTTGCTCTCCTCCTCCTCCTCCTCTTCCTCCTGCTGAGGCCTTCCGCTGGCATCAGTGAGAGTCTGCAGCCCCGAGGCAACAGGCTTCCTTTTGGGCACAACAGTGAAGGTGCTGCCCCCCTTCTGGTGGGGGGCAGAGTGTGGTCTGTAGAGGGGCATGGAGGAAAACTCCATCTCCAGGTCAGGACCAGCTCCTCCAGGCTGATCCACTAAACTCCCTGTCCTCACAGCCGAGCCGGCCCTGGGAGATAGCTCCCCGTCGTCCGGCTCCACAATGTCATCGATGTAAGTCACAGGTACCAACGGATCCAGAGGCGCCGGTGGGGAAGCGACAGGCTCTTCCTGCTCGGGGGCGGAAGCCCTTGGGGACTCCTTCGGTGCCTTCTCCTCAGAGGACGGTGGCGGTGGCCCTGGCTTGGCGCTCTGGGCCGGGGGCTGAGCTGGGCCACCCTCCCGGCGGGGCACAAAGAGGAAGGAATTGCGTGAATTCAGGCGCAGCTTCGCCAGGGCCTGGGCCTGCAGGTCGTGGGCTGGGATGGCAGCCAAGTCGGGCTTGGGGGCCGGGTGGATTTCGAAGGAACCCCCAGCCCGGGGGGCAGAGGCGGAGAGCGGCTGGGTGGCGCTGGTGGCACTGGGGGCCAGACTGGCACTGGGCAAGGGCGACACGGCTGCTTCGGCCCCCTCCGGCTTTGGCCTCCTGGCGTTGGCTCTGGCATGAGAAGCGCTGGCAGATGGCACTGGAGGCCCCTTGGGCAGCGCGGGGCGGCCGGTGGGGACAGCACCGGGCTCGGGGAGGCGGCTGCCAGGGGGGGGCCCCCGGGGGTGGCTGTCAGCACACGGCCGACCACTGATGGCACTTGCCCCCAGGTTTCGCTACTCAGAATGTGATGTGGTGAGCTACGTGCTGCAGCTCCTGCAGGGCCTTGAGTACCTGCATGGCCGCCGCATTGTG
>JAAGNO010015370.1:17245-32462 GCA_033439905.1 Ceryle rudis
GGGGACTCCTCCCCTGCCCTGGGCAGCCTGGGACAGCCCTGGACAACCCTGCAGGGGGGGAAGAAAAGTCTCTCGTTGTTGGAGGCACTTCATTTGCTAGAGGAGCCTAGAGGTTGAGATTATCTGTACGTGGAGCATCCAGTCTTGCTTATCAAGTCTTGCTGTGTCAGAAAGTGATTTCTGATAAAGTTTCTGCTCAGTACAGGAACAGGGATGGAAAATGAACTCCATCTTTACTGATCATTGTTAATTATGTTTAGACTTTCTATAAAGAATAATTTTCTAACTCAAAGGCTAACAACTTTTTTTTTTTTTTTTTCCTCTACAAACATCTGCATTGGCAATAATTTCCACCTTGTGTTAACTGCCCTTCCTGATAGTAAGAACAAGGAAATTGCTCTATTTCTGATTAACCCTCATTACTTTCTTTTTTGAGGACAAAAAATGAGTGATGGGGAAAAGTACCCAGAATGAGAGTAAAAGAGGAAGAAGATTTTGTAGCTAAATGCTTTCCTTTATCCTTTCTGAAAAGCACAGTCGACCAAAAATAGATAAGGCAATTTTCTACAAATATTCTCAAGGGGCCATAGGTCAACTGTCAGTTTAATGCCCAAGAAAAAACAGTAGAGAAGTGAAGAGTAAAAGGGATTTCAAGTGTAACTCCGCGAAACGTCTTGGCATTGATGACATAAGCATTTTAGAGGATGCAATAGTCCTGCATCCCACCAGCTGCAGACATCAGGAAGCGTTCTCCTGTCTCCAGGAGGGCTTTAAAACTCTGTTCATGGACCTGCAGAAGTGACAGAGGCTTGCTGCTGTTATCTGTAAGCCGCTAGTCCTGGTGTTCTTGTCTACTACAGTTTCATATCTACTTCGGTCCACACGCCTGCCAGGAACACCCGCGGGCTGGCGGTGAGCTACGTTTTCTACACGAGGGCTACACACAGAGCATTTCTGCTCTGCTCTCAATCGTTCACGGCTCATTAAAGAGATTTTTCCAGCACTGTTACTGTACTAATTTAGAATCATGTCAAGGCTGACTAAGCTCTGAATGAAACCCTCATCCTCACGTCCAAAAAACCCTACGCTAAACATTGCAACAGCAGCTGGCACTGACTGCAGGCACATAATTCATAGGGTTTCCTGGGTTACACTTGTGAACTGGAATTTCAAAGTACCAGCAGATATCTAAGCACTTGGAAGCTTTATATATGTTAGTATATGTCACTTTGACATCTTCATGGATGACCAAGTGTCTTACTTTTTCAGTTTGCTGCTCGTTAAGTCCTAAAGAAGGAGTAAACATCCAAAGAATTACCCGTGCCGTTATCGTGAGCAAAGAAGAAACTTAAATGAACTTAAGTAAACAAAATTCTTTCATCAAGTACCTGATATTTTAGTGGTGAACTGATTTGTGATTGGAGGTCCAAAGCCTTTTGCTGTGCTGGCTCTGATGGTAAAGGAGTAGGTAGTGCCAGGATACAGTCCAAAGAAAAGATAGTGCGTTTCATTTCCCAGCTTTGAGACCCGTCCGCTTTGATTGGATAAATCTATTTCTGGGTCAAAGGAACTGACTGCTTTGTAGGTGATCTGCAAAAGAGTAAGAAAGTTATAAACTGCCTTGAGCAGACAGACAGAGATTGCATCTTTATCCAGTAAACCCTCCTGATGTATGCGCTGTCAGACATTTTATGATAAGCTATCTCACTCTCTTCTACTCTTCAAATCCCGAATCCCACGAAGGGACACAGAAACTCAGCCGTAACTGGTATGAGTTATTACTTTTATAGATAGAGAGACTTAGAGGCAGCTAGATTACAACTCTAAAGGACGGGTTCGGGCTTACATTAATTCCTTCAAGATGCTGGCTTTGACAGTGTCATGTTTTGAATGCGTCTTTCTGCTGGTTTTGAGCAGCGACGACAACAAAACCAGAACGACCAAGGCAAAACAGATCGGCGAGTAACAGAGAGTGCAGCCCCCGGTTCCAGCTGCCTTTGCTGTAATTACACTTTGCCCTGAATAAGATTATCCACGAAAGATGATAAGGGCAGCTTAAGGCAAATTTTTCAGCAAGTGGGTAAAGCTTGTTTTTTTTAAGTCCGAAGCTTAGCTATTGTAATTGCTAATTTGGAATTTTTCAGGTTATTATATCGTACCTAGGTCAGATTCTCATTTGGAGGAAAGGAGAGATAAAATGTTAAGTAATATATGCAGAGTGGATATTGTATCCTCAGTCCCCTCTTTGATTCAAACAGTATTTTTAGTTTTCATTAGAAATGTTAATATAAGTTCACAGTAAAACTTGATCCAGATTTCTCCTATTAATTACTAATTTCCATGCACTGTAATGAGAATTTAAAAATAAGAAACCCGTAAGAAAATTAAAAAGTAAAAATTATTCATCCCTCCTTTTTACTTTTAAAGTTTCATTTGTCTGTGAATAATTCCAAGGCTCTCATTATATAAAGTGGTGACATTCTTTGTGCTATATTTATTCCGTATCATCAAGACACATAAACCAGTACATAGAAGCAACTAAGTGTCAGCATTACCCACCTTAAACACTTGCAATTTCCTAAAGCCTCTGACTTAACCAAAGTCGGGTGTTATACGGCCCATCTAACATAACATAACATCCATAACGTGCTGAAAATTAGTAATCAAAACTTTGATACCGTCTAGATAAACTCTGATGTTACTTTGGCAGATAGAGGCAGATCCTCTACGACTCCTGATCCACACCAGGCTGTGGGAGTCTCTGCAGTCTGTTAGATCCTACATATAGTTTTTGGCAGTATTTAGTTATTAGAAGCTAAGTGCCAGATGTTCCATAATGAAATAAGTTCTTCCATGCAGAACACATGAATCAAAAGAAGTGTTTTGCCAGGTTAAAATGAATTTGCACCTTTTCTGTATTTTACTCCTGCTTGTAAGACCAGTTCTCCTTCAATTAAAAAAAAAAACCCCAAATCTAATTTCTTATGTGCACCATCACTGATGCTGGTTCAGCTTTGCAGTGCTGAAAAAAGAAGAGGGTTTGAGGGTCCTTTTCTCACTGGATGTTGACTATTTTTATCAAATTTAGATGAAACCTTGCACAAAGAACTAATCCCTTTGCTCCTACAACTGTGGACCTGTACCGGTTATAAGGGAGCAGAATGGAATAATTTGTCATTATGTCATTTCTTTATCTGCAGGCTTTTTTTTTTTTCTTTGAATATTGGTAAAATAATTGGACTTGCGCTTAATTTCACGATAGCAATGAAGACTTCAATAGTTCATGCTACAATACACGGGGTTTTTTTCCCCTTGCATACGTTAGAAGACTGTCTTCTCTGGGCACTCAAGTCAAATGCCTGGCCTCAGAAAACAGACTAAGATGTTTAACAATATAGAAAGTCAGGTACTCGGAGGAAGACGTGCTGGACACGGGGGTGGGACTGAGCTTTCTCCCTGGGATGCAGGCTCAGGACTGCACACTGAGGTCATCTCTCTGCTGGGATCGTGACCCTGGTTGCTGCTGCTGGAAGAAGGTACCAGCTGCTGAAGTCTTAAGGCTGCTCCTATAAAAATCAGCTGTCAGCTGAAGAGCTTGGCCTGGAAAGAGCAGCCGCACTCCTTGGTCTGACTCTGGCTTACAGACTTGGGAGTTTTGCCTTACCTGAGCTGTGTGCCTTCAACCCAAAGTCCTCGACAAGGGTGAATGCCATGAGCACCGTGGTCTTTGTGAACACACCAAATACAGCACATGTTTCAGTAGAGCAGCTTTACTGGCTATGGTTTTTAGGTCAGAACTGTTGATGGACACACAGTCCAGGCTCAGATGCCCCTTTGTCTAAGCTTTGCCTTGCATCAAAGCGTAGGCAGGAGCCAAACGCCTCGCTTCTCAAGCTTGGGTGATCTAGAGCTGTGCTGGACCTCGCCAGCGCAACGATCAGCCAGAGAGGTGCCTACTGAGACATTCTGGACACTGCAAACCAACCTACAAAACACAGGTACCTACCTTTTAGCTAACTTGTCTGGATCTTATCCTGGGAGCTACTGCAGCTGGCTAAAATACACCTGAAGTATACTTTTGTACCACCTGAAGGCTATACATTTGAAATAGGTAAAATGTCCCTGTGATTCACTGTGGATATGTGTGGCCTCCAGGTAGTTTACCAGTCATATTTATAAAAGCTCTGTGATGCTTTTTAGGCTTCTAAAGCAAACATCAGGGCAGAAAATGTGTCGACAAACAAGCTTTCAGCAACTAGGTGTCTGTTCCTATTCAGCCACCTGACCGGGCTGAGCTGGTCCCTTTAAAACGAGGGATGGTTTGGTTGATCGCATCATTCTGTCGGTAGCTTGGACTTCAAAAATAATTAAATCAAGCTTCTGATTTAACTTGCTCCCTCCATCTCTGCTTTGAGGTGTATTAGATATGAAGAAACCGGTATTTTCTTTTCAATATTCTCAAAAGAACAAGGGTCTTTTGATGTTCAGAGACTTGCACAGCCCCGACTACCTTCAAAAGCCTGGCCAAGCTATTCTTTCCCATCTCAGAATACAGCTGCCCAAGTCTCACGACAGCTGATGGAGTCAGGTATGTATACAGACATTCAAGAGTGAACTGCACGTGTGCAATACATATGCCCCTCAGCAGTGTCATTACAGATGCCATGCGTGTTCCTAAGCAGGAAGGGGATTCAGCACTCTTTGTTTCTATGTCCATAAAGCCTAACATCGATAAAAACATTAAGATATTAACTAAAACATTCTGATCTCTGAAGACAGGCAACTATTGAACTAGCTGGCAAGTAGTTAGCTTTACAAAAAACCCCAATTCCTGCTTTTTCGTAACATTTTATCCTCTTGCAATAAAACAGTTTTCAAAACAGTATCACTGGGTTACGATTCCATTTAACTTTTCTTTTACACCGTATCCCGTTTAGGTGTGGTGGGGTTTTTTTTTTTTAAACAAAGCATTTCAAAACCAATTCTCTAGTAAGGTCAGGTAAGAAGCTTAGCAGTGATTACTGTCTGACAGCTTAATCTGTGCAGTCTTTTGTCAATTTTTCTAAAAGGTATTCAGGCAGAGGTTCCACACGAGGAAAAGCGGTGATTTTTAGACATCTAACAACATCAAATTTTGTTGAATTTGCATTTAAAAAATGCTATTTTTTTTTTTAATTATGCCTCCTTGTTTCTATTCCAACAGGCTTCTTGTAATGAGTCTTAGCTACACGTGATGTTGACTGTCACCACTGTTACATCTATTAAAAAAAAAACAACACTAAGATGCGCCTTTCAATCTTTTCAGTGTTTGATCCACATTACAAGCCAGAATTCTGGATCACACGGGGTGAAAAAGAGCAGTTTTCTCAAAGCCGATAATGCCAGGTCATTTGGGGTCCTGCACAATTCACTCCTGCATTACGTATTTGATTTGATTACTTTTTAAGTGCTACTACCTTCCAAAAAAAAAAAAAAAGATTCATTTTACATAAACTAGAAACAAAGCAAAACGTTTTAGATTTTCTTATTAATTGTAGACTTTTGCAACTCAAAACTAGAAGTCAAAATTAAAGCATGGCAAAGAGCTGGGTACCTCATACAAAGTAATCACACCATATGTTTGAGCTGGCTCTCTCCACTGAAGAAAGATCTTCTCTTCAAAGGTACTCCCTTGAATGGATTCCAGTGGCACAGCACTCGGGACTAAGGGATTAAAAAAAAAAGGAAAAAAATAAAATAAAATAAAAATGCTGGGGTTTGGAAAAAATTCAGCTTTTGTCCTGTTGAGGAGTAAAACCAGTCTTGCTATTATTACCCCGAGATTGAAGCAAAGGCCGGGGCAGCTCAGGAGGAGAATGAGTTATTTAACAAGGTAGTGCCGTTGGGGAAACATTTGTGTCACCTTCAGAGGAAGGAGGAATCGGTGCCCGTTGCACTCCTCCTGTAAAACGCTATCGATGAAATAGGCTTTTTAGAAGGAATTAGGTGATACCTCAAACAGAAATTCATGTCAATAAAATCTACTGGTGGTACCTACTTATCCATAGTGTTACTGTCCAGTAGTGAAGAACAGACTAAATATTTCTATGTGGAAATGGACAAGCACTGAAGCATCAAGGTAGAGTTTCAAGAGACCGGTTAGAGCCCGGAACGACGAGCCCCGTGTCGCATGGAACAGGGAAGCTCACTGACGTTAGGCCTGCAGACCTGAACATAAGGAAATTCTGAAGCAGCCAAACTGAAAATCTGACATGATTCCTTTTTCTTAAAGTCCTTTAATTCAGGAGGATGACCCTCTGAAGAGTCAGGGATCTCAGAAGGCTCTGATGAAAGGTATGTCAAGTCCTCTCAGGTACCTACTTCTGTTTCCTGTTTGTTCTGCAACGTTCACCTTATCCCCAAAGTTTTCAGAGGAGATGAGTAAACAGCACATGGACACGTTATCTGTGATTTTAGTTTTGGAACAAAGCTTGCAATGAAATGTGAAAAAAAAATCCTGAAAAACACACAGAGGACTGCTGTGAGGGACAGGCATCGGTGGGTTAGCACTCTTCCACAGGCCCTGTGTGAAAAAGGGATAAGATACACTCAGTATTTTCCACGTGCTAGAGAAAGAACATGGGAATTACTTGCTCCAGTGGCTGAAGCAACTCCTCATGACTCCTGCAAGGGAAGGAAGATCTGCAAGAAAGATATCTGGTGCCTCCTTCCTGGTGCTAGGTCTGGTAGAGCGCTATCCTCCTGCTCCCTGCTGTTGGTCTGGGGGTTTATTTCATAATCACCTCCCCATGGCTCTCCAGAGTCCTTTGCTCTACCAAGGGGAAGCTCCAAGGTGATGGTTTCTGCACTGGTTTACCAGTCCTGTATGGACCAGTAAGATTCCACCTTTAGGAAAACCCTAAGTCTGGGCACTAAACCTTGCTTTTAGGTAGGAAAGAACTGGCAAAGCTCATTTGGAATCGTGGGGTTAATGATTTATGTGTGAAAGGAGAGGAATTAAATACAGTGTAAATAAGCTGGAAGTATACAAAACACTGTGGCAACCCCCTAAAATGATCTGGAGGCCACAAACTCTGAGCAGTTACGCCACGAGGAGGGGGGTCAAACACTGGCAGAGGTTACCTAGAGAGGTTGTGGGATAGTCACCTTTGGAGATCCTCAAAAGTCAACTCTACAAGTCCCTGAGGAATCTGCTCTCACTCGATCTGCTCTGAGCAAAAGGTAGGGCTAAATGCACTCTGGAGGTCCCTTGCAAGCTCCGTGCTCGTGGGATTTGAAAGATTCTGATGCTAATTTGGGTCAGTGGACTTTGCCGCGTTACATTCAGGTCGAGGTACCTTACTGATAGCATGTGGTACACTAAAAAGTAGCCGTTTTTCTCCAAGGTATTCTCTCACCCACTGCTGCTGGTTTTTAATCGGTCTTGAATTAATAGGAAGTGGAGGAGGGTCAGGAATAAGAAAATATTATGCAAAAGTTTAGAGAAAAACGCACCAACAGCCCGGATAACAATAAGGTCTTTAGCTTTGTCGTGCTGCAACTGAACTGAATCAAAACGAGAGGATGACAGCAAAATTAATTCTAATTAAACAACTTTTTGTTAGCTATGCTTTGTCAAATCTGTTCCATTAGCAGCTATACATTGCTCAACTCTTTCATTTATCCCCTTGTATATTTTGATTAGAAATTAGCACTACACAAAACCAAGGCAGCATATATTAAATGATTTAATAGCTTTAAATGACAGACCTCATGTGTTTGTTGTAAGAGGAACTCTGCATTGCTGAAGTTTTGTCTAGAAACCTTTCCAATGTGTTTGCAGTAAATCTATCATCGATCTGGAAGAAAATACAAAGCTGCTGCTCTTCAGCTTCCAGATGAGATATAAATAGGAGGAGGACAGATCTGCTGTATAAAGCAATGCGAGTCACTTGATAAGGTTTCTTTGAACGTTTTAAATCGGCTAAAAGGAAGGTCAAAAAAACCCAAGGGCGCTAAGGGGGCTACACCTCGGCGTGGAGCGTTCTGGAAAGGGACAATTGATTCCTGGGTTGTGACCAACGCAAGGGAGTCCCACAGTGGTGTCAAAGCTAACGGAGCTCCAGTAAACTCTCTGCATGTATAATCATGATAATATCAAGCAGGGCTTAGGAGGATGGCGTCACCTTTTCGTGCAGTAGTATTAGAGCATTCCAGAAACGCAGTAGCCAACTGTGCTCTGTGCTTTGCGAAAGGCGCCCACAAATCAGGTTATTGCTCAAAATAAATTAAAAAAAAAAGAGCTCACAAAACCTCAGCCGAGCTGAAAATTACTAAAAGGAAGGGAATATCCCTATATATTTCAACGTCTGTAAAGGGAATAGATTGTCTGAATAAACAGCTAACAGCGTCTCGTGGTTGGAAAGCCAAAGCTAGAGAAATTGAAACCACAAATCAAGGTCAAATATTTGACGTTGAGCCCACCACTCAATAGAAAAGCTTATGTGAGGATACTGTGGACTTCTTCAAACTGATACCGGAACTTTGAAGAGGCAGGACACAGTTCAAGCACAAGCTATGAGTTTAACAAAGAAATGATTAAACGACGTGTGATGTTACAGGTTACGTGCAAGATTATGTTGTAATATATCTAATATACAGATTATAATGGGTTTAGTGGTCCCTTTCCTGCCTTAAAATGGGTGAAGCGGGTGGAAAATCCGATACAGATTTTAGTAAGAGTAGAAAATGCACTTACCAAAAAACATGTATTGACTATCAGGTAGATGGAAATAACAAAAACTCACCATCTTCGTCGGTTTGCACTACGAGTTCTTGGCTTTCTTTTCGTCCTTCGGGATTCATTAGTACTAATTTGATGCTGACATTGGTGTACGGTGATAGATTAGTAATCGTGTGCTGGGGGTGTGAACTTTCTGTATCCCAGCTTACTTCTTCTCTCACTTGCTCTTGTCCTCCAGCCTGGTAACGGTAATGGACCGTGAGGTTGTATCGATGGCAACGGGTGACGTTATATCCAAACGGTTCCCAGCAAATAGTGATTTGTCTAGATTTGATCTCCACAACCTCGAGTTTTCGTGGCCCACGCATCGGATCTGCAAAATTACCAAGGTAATTTTTGGTATGCTTATTTAGTCATATTATAATAGTAAGTAGCATGAGTAAAAAGAAGTTATCGAGGTCTATAAATCTGACATCTAAGCAGAAATAGAAACTCATTGCCATAGCTCTCATAGCACAAGTGACAACAAAAACACAGGTCTCTGAAAAATCAGGGGGAAAAAAGCCACCGAGAAAAGGAAAGAGTAGCGTCTTGGATGAAAAATGAAGAGCAAACGAAACACCAGAAAAGATTTTATGCTTAAAACTCAAAGTGCACGACACACTTTAAATGCCGCTTAATTTTTACCTATCTGCTGCAAAATAAATACATCCTTGGGTTTGTTTTTTTTTTTTTACAGATTAATTTGTATTAATGCTTTTAGAGCGACAAAAAAAACCCCTTCGCAAAACAACTTTCTAAAAAGAAAAAGTAATTTTAAGGACAACTTGCAAATACGGGGTGGTTTTCTGCCAGGATTGTTTACGGGAAGGAAAAGTGTGAGGTGCTTCATCAGCTATTTCTTATTCATTTGTTTTGGAGTTAGACTGAAGGTAATTACTCAATCTCTGTTTGCCCGAGACATTAAGTTAATACTCCAGTTCCTTTAAAACAGTCTTGCAGGGTTCTTTTCCCGTAAACACTGGTTGTTAATAGCTTCCTGGGGTTTATTTCTTTATTTTATTTTATTTTTTTTTACCACCGCTTCAATAAACGGTGCAAATGTCTCAGTTTGTAGTCGTGAAAAAAACCAACCCCCAAACCAGAGAGGAGGCACAGCAGCCAATATCCTACTGCAACCGTGCTTCCCTAGAGCTCTCCCCAAGGATAATCAGCCATAAATCACATCTATCAAATCCACACCCAAGAACCAAAGGTTGGGGCTGATAAAAGTTCATTTTTTTCTCAGTCTAGCTGAAAAAACCTCTCTGAGATAGAAAAGTGAACCCGAATTTCCACCACATTGAGTTGACACACGGCCCCCATTTTCGAACCGAGCTATTAGAAATATTTAGTAATAATCAGGAGGGGTTCATATCAGAGCCCTCCACAAGATTAAAGACAATGTCTGGTTTTATCCCCTGCTTCACTAGTTAAATACTTAGAAGACTTTTTAATGAGCTGGAAGCCTTTTATACGTAAACAAATTAATATGCATCTTCCCTCTTTTATGTTTATTAATCAACGTGTCTTCAATAGGAATGTTCTGAACAATTTACACAGGGTTTAATCTTTTTACTTTTTAATAAGATCCCTGCATGCTTGAAATATTTGTTCAAAGATGCTATTCATCTCAACTGCTTGAAGAAAAGGTGTTAAGAAATCGCTTGTTCTCTCTAACATCTACCAAGCAGGGTATTTCCCCCCCCTCCCCTCCAAATCATCCAGCTTCTTTTTCCCTTTTTCTTTTTGCTTTTTAATTAATTGCCACAACCCAAGAGCATTGATCACCAATACAGAATATTTGCCAGCTGGTGACAAAATGGGAAAGCAAAATAAATTCAGTAACGAATTTAATTCTGGTCTCCTTTCTAGGAGCTAGACTGGTAAAAAATGTCCTCACCAAGTACAAAACACTCTTGAGCCTTTTGCCTGCTTCCACACCCAGATACCTCAGCTAAGAATCCTGGGGTTTGGGATATTTGCTATTACTACACTAATTAAGATCAATGAGAAGCAAACCTCAAAGACTGGCAGGTCCTAAGAGCTTCACGTCTTCCTGCATTTCTTTCTGCATAATTCAGATGTAAAACACATGAGAAATGAGTCCACCTTTTTTTTTGGGAGGGGTCTCATATCAGCTTCTAACTATTTCTTCATTTAGGTGAGACTATGGATGGCAAAGGACATTTGATGGGTATGGTGTAACTGCAGTGCCATCTGAGTGGGCTACACGGGACTAGAAACAACAAAACTGAGATGACCCTGACATACAAAACATGAAGCAGCTGAACAAATCTCCTAGCAGCAAGAATATGGAACAGTCCACATAGTTCTTTAGCAGGCGCATCCAAAACTTCACAGGGGAGCTGAGAAATCATTTTATTAGAGACTGAAAACTAATTTGTAGCATTTTAAAACTGAAATTGAGCGACTGAACAAAAAATCTGGATCAAAACCTATCCAAGATTTCTGCCCAGGAGGAAGATGTCCTTATGTCATGTTACCTTAATAAAAAGTACAGGTTAGCCCTCTAGTTACATCCCGAAGTCACCGCTATGAGAATGACAGATCCATTTTCACTTCTAACAAAACAGAACGAGCTGAGACTGTAAGAGGTGGAAACCATACCAGCTTTTTGGTTGATATTCACGAGATAAAGCTCATCAGACAAAGCAAACACCCTGCTTGCTTTGGGTCCCGGCTTCGTTCTGTTGTCTGCAGTATCGGACAGCTACGCCACCTCATATCAGGCTTTCCTACCCTTCATTCAGCAATTAGGCAACTGACAGGGCCCTAATGAGCTCTTTGTGGGGTATACGGAGTGTGTCAACCAGTCAATGGGTCAACCATTGTCCCCAAGGACAGCATGCAGTGGAAAGAAAGGGAGAGGGAGGATATAAAAAAAAACCCAACCCTGAGACACAGCAGAGAAAAATATCAAAGGAAAAACAACCCAAGATCTTACAGGATGAATAAGATAAAGCTGGGGGGACAACTGCAGGTTCACAGGGGATGTGCAATGAGAAAGTGAGAGCGAATGTTTGTCCGTGGAAAGAGCCTCTGAAGATAGGGCTCTGTACTTCAAAGAATTTATCCACTTTGTGTCCTCAGCCTCACTTTTCAACTCCCAAAATGGACATGGTTTGTGGAATAGATGACTCTTTATCATTTATTTCGCCAAACAAACCTAATTCATCAAGTACCACCACTTTTTTTTGCTTTATATTATTTTTCCTTTCCCATACCACACTTCTTTCATTTATCACACATGACTTCATTGCAGACCTGAGGATATCAGTTCTCATCTGCTCCGTATAGTTGAGTTCTCAGTCATAACAGATCCATAAGCTTCAAGTACGTGCCAATTTTTGGTTAAGTTCAGACAATTCACACAGTAAGCAGGAAAAAGGTGAGAGGAAACGCGTCTTATCTGTAACCAGACAAAACATCAGGCTAAGCTAAAGAAAGGCGAGGGTAAAAATGAATGTTTGGATTAGAACAAACATCCATGAAAAACAGCAGTTAGTGCAACAGGAGATCCAAAAAGAAGTTTCCATTTGATCCAGCTTAGCACTGAGCTTCTCTGGAGGTATCGCTGGATATCCCAGAGAAAATATTCACTGTGATACGGCTCTGAGAGCACAATACATCCCTTGCAATACACTGGAAAGTATACGCCCTTCATCCTGAGGGACACAGGGTACTTGGGGAAAGAAAACCGTTAAAGAATGACAGCTAACGACTACGGTTTGAAAGGTAAAGCTGAATTAATTACCACAGCGTGATGACTTCATTTAGTTAACTTTTTTTCCTACGCCTTTTTATCACTTTCCCATGGTAAGTTCCTAGTTTTAAGTGACAAACATTCTATAGAGATGCTGTTCTGCTTGGGAGACTTGCCCTATTCTTGTTGTACTTGGAGGTTGTCATCCCAGCGATGGTCTGCTGTTGCTACCTTGCATCAGGTAAGTGCTAGCTACACAGAGAAGTGTCATTTCAGTGCTATTCAGTGAATATTTTGGGGGAAAAGGAACTGGAAACTGCCTGGTGGAAAAGGACCTGGGGGTGTTGTTCAACAGGAGGCTGGAGATAAGCCAGTGTGTGCCCAGGTGGCCAAGAAGGCCTCCGTGGAGCTGTGGTGCTGAGGGCCATGGGTCAGTGGTGCCCTGGCAGGGCTGGGCTAAGTGTTGGACTGGACAATCTTAAGAGTCTCTTCCAACCACCGTGATTCTATAACTCTGTGAATAAGGAGGCTAACACACCATACTTACTGTATTACATTCGGTGTCTACAGCTCACAGCACAACAGCTCTTTGCTGACCCTTTGCTTTTTCCTGGCTTGGTAAAGGTCCAGCTGCAGAGAGGTTACACAGCCAGAGCTCTCAGCTCACTCCGCAGCCTCTGCTGCTCCTCGGTATTCCAGCATTCTTATGCTTCACCGGTACAAATCACGAGGCGAACGGGGAAAATAAGGTCTACCCAACCATCAGAGAGGAGGTTTTCCTCCCAGAGGAGCGCACCGCCTGTCACGCCTGAAGCTGAGCCAGGTAGTTCTTCCCAATTCCCCCGCCAGCGCCTGCAGCAGTTCCACAGTGCTCTCCTCCTGCCAGCTTCAGCAGAGCACCGAGCAGTGACGGCTGACAGTTGCAGCTCTGACCTGAGGGACCAGCGAGGCCGGTTCTAGCCCCCGGCACTTTAGCATCCCAGTTAATCGCTGATCATGGCTCCTTCTCTGCTCCTCTCTGTTTTCCTGCGAATACGGAGCAGGGAGTGACAGAGAAGATCGATTTCCACTGCAGCTGCAATTCACAGCTCCTTTCTCTGGAACTTCACACTTCATGTCTTACCGCAAGCCCAACGCGTTTTCTGAAGCCCCGTTTCAGAATCACGGAGACACTGAGGTGTATTTTTAGCATCCTGCCATTGATCAGCAAAACTCGGGTTTAGAAGGAAAACTCACACCAGAAAGCTTTGTCTGCACAGACCTCCCGAATTAAGAGCTGAAGGAAGGGACACCGCAGTGATTTCTGCCACTCCGTGATACTCTGGTGGCTGCAGACATCTGCTATGTGTCAGAGGCTATTCCAAACCATATGCAACAACTCTGGACAATAGCAATCAAGAATTGACTCCTTGTCTAGGCAAACTATCATCAGAATCACATAGAATCATGGAAGGGAACCCCAAAGGTCATCTAGTCCTAGCCTAGTGAGCAGGGACATCTGCAGCTAGAGCAGGTTGCTCAGAGCCTGCAGAGTTGAGCTCTGTAACACCTCCTGGGATTTAAATTTCTGTCTTTCCACAGGAAGCAAAGGATGAACAGAGGAGAAAATATACAAGCAGAAGATGAAAACCAAAGCAGTTGAGGTTCAAGATATCAAATTTGAAGTTTGAGATATTATCCACTACAGCTCTTTTAACCACAGAAGTTAATTAATGATAATGAGCAGATTTGCTCACAGATGCCCAGGCAGTCTTGTTCACATCACTTAACATCTTTTCACTTTAAAAACTTTCAACACTGGGGATCGCAGCTCTTGCTTTCTACATGTATCTCTGGACACCGCACTTCACCCATGTTTCTCCTTACTTGGTCAAGCTCCAGCCAGCAGAAGTTATAAAGCCAGACTTCTCGACTCACTCTCCAGCTACACAGACGCTCTGCTGCACCTCAGTAGTCCAGATACGACAGTTTTGCCTCAGGGGCACAGGTCGTGAGGTAATGGAATCTCATTTTATCTGTAGGGGAACAGACTATAGGCCTCGGGAGGCAGCTGCTATCAAAGTAAGAGCGTTTGGTTTCTTTTCAGAAAACAAATCTCAAGATTTTTCTTCATCTGTAGTCAACACCCAACGAGAAAACCAGGTAAAATATTTCACTTGCTTGGCTTGTCCTTTTTTAGAATCATAGAATCATTTGGGTTGGAAGAGACCTTTAAGATCATCGAGTCCAACCGTTCCCCCAGCTCTGCCAGGGCACCACTGACCCATGGCCCTCAGCACCACAGCTCCGTTCCAAGTTGAGGGATTTAACATTCTTACCTCGCTTTCACTATTATTTGCTAATAGCAGTTCCAAAAGAACACTTCCCTCCTTCTGCCAGAAAAAAATAGATTCCTCCCACGGAACAGCAGCACTTCTGTCGGTCTGCTAAACGTCCTCACTGACACTTCAGAACATGTTGGGATTCAAGCCCTGCAGAGCTTCAGTGCTGACTGAGGGAGACAGAACCGTGAGATGGCAAAGCCGAACTGATAAGTCACCCGAGGAAGGAATGATCGGTTATATAGATACTATATGCTGAAGAGTAGATGGCACCTGGTTTTCTTTGAGTAAATCCTGGGAAAAAATTGGCTTGTTTTTAGTGATAGTAAAAAAAATAAATAGCTATTTTTATACCTATCCAGTTTATAACTGCATCCCTTTTATTTTAAAGAAACCAGACTAGCCAAT
>JAAGNO010015371.1:0-24695 GCA_033439905.1 Ceryle rudis
CCTCGAGTACTGTGTGCAGTTCTGGGCCCCTCACTTCAAGAAGGATATTGAGGTGCTGGAGCAGGTCCAGAGGAGAGGGATGAGGCTGGTGAAGGGACTGGAGGGGAAGTCTTATGAGGAGAGGCTGAGGGAGCTGGGGTTGTTCAGCCTGGAGGAAACTCAGGAGGGACCTCTTCACTCTCTAGTCAGGTGTGGGCCGGGCTCTTCTCCCAGGCAACTAGTGACAGGATGAGAGGGCATGGCTTGAAGCTACAACGGGAGATTTAGGTTGGATCATAGGAAACAATTCCTCATGGAAAGGATGATAGAACACTGGAATGGACTGTCAAGGGAGGTGGTGGAGTCACCATCCCTGGAGGTGTTTAAGGAAAGATTGGATGTGGCGCTTAGTGACGTGGTCTAGCTGATGTCATAGCATTGGGTCATAGGCTGGACTTGATGATCTTGGAGGTCTATTCTAGCATCAGAAATTCTGTGATTGTGTAATGCATCTGTTTGAAACAGATTTTCCTAGCACTGATAATTTCTTTTGAGGAGTTGCACAATGATGTGTTGCAAGAGAGCAACTGTAGGGCAGTTGTTCTTTTAATATGCTTAAAATAACTGCATTGCAAGATTTCATGATTGAATGTGTTCTGTTAACATGAATATGCAACCTGCAAGTGTTCATTTATGTAAACAGACTCCACAAAAGGCAATGTAGCCTGGCAGAGATGGAAGAAGACCAGGTCTCTGCCTTCTCTAATCTCTGCTGTTACTCTGGTTTTGTGTGTCTGTCCTTTCATCTACAACACAAGGCCGAGGCACTTTCTGGTGATAGATTACCTACTGCATTCACATACAAGGAGAAATGCTAAGATAAATATTTCATACCAGAATTAAAAATAAAATGTCATATTTTTAATTACGTATTTATGAAGCAAAGCATTAATGAAATTGGCTTTAACAGAATATTTCAATGAGATTCTTTTGTTTTCTGAAAAATTCCTGAACTTTAGAATTTTTGAGAAATTTTAACATGCTAGAATAGTAAATGATTTTTTTTTTTAATCCCATAACAAGCTGTCTTCCTATCATCCTGAAGAAGACTAGATTAGGAAATTGGGGAAAATCAGTCCTCTTTTGTGAACAGTTTGATACAAAAAGCTAATTCTTTGTGAAAAATAATGAATTGCTACAGCAATGGCAACTGATCAGTGTTTTTCCTCTTTGCGAAGACCTTTGAGATCTGCTGATTAAAAAATTCTGACAGAGGTTATGACACAGTTATTTGTCATGGTGGTAACTGAAAAATAATGCATAGGAATTCATGTAGAAATTATTAATGTATTGCTCTAACACTTGGGTAGCTCAAGTGAATAGGTAATAGGTGGATAACTGAAAAAGTGATGCAAGTAATCTAAATCTCATTCTAATTTTGAAGTCTGTCAGTAGAGATGTTTAAAAAGTAGCATTTATGATCTGTGGGACATGTGAATAGTCGAGTTACAAAGCTTATTCAAATCTTATAAAGAATGAAAAGGGAAAGCAATTAATATTTTCACATAATGAAAATTTTCACATAATTTCACATACAGAAATATGTAGCTAGATACTAGGTAAAAAAGCTCTTTGCATTTTAAGTGTTTTAAATATTTAAGTGGTTCTGCATATTAACATAGTTTTCCATATTGGAAACCACATTTCCAAATTAAAAGTATTCTTCATGTTCTTCTAAATAAATTTTGTCAGAATCAACCTAAATAAGCAGGTTTGAATTAAGTAACATTTTCTGAAAGTGGCTTTTTTGGTTAAGAATATTATCCTTTTTCTGTCCTTATTTTAACTTGTGCTGTATCAGTAGTTCCTTCTGGTAATGTTGTGATGATTATATATGGTTTTGGGTAAAACTTGAAGATATTTAAAAAAAAAACACAACAAAACCAACCCTCCTTAAAAAAAATTACAGTCTTAAGATGACATGGGAGTTATCTCTCTTCGTCTGTATCTGCACTTCTCTTAGAGTTCAAGTAGAGATCTTGGGTTCTTTGAAGTGTTATTTGTTTTTTGTGTCCTTATGGATGGCTTGTAAGGTAAGTATAGATTCAGTTTATAATTAAGTATACAGTGGTATACTTATGCAGACATGCAGATGAAGCGTTCTACAGTGTCTGGAATGACCTGCTATAGCACCTAGACATTCACAAGTCCATGGGACAGGATGCGCCCTAGAGTATTGAGGGAGCTGGCCGAGGAACTTCCCAAGACTCTCTCCATGATTTATCAATAGTCCTGGCTAACAGGGGAGGTCCCACATGACTGGAGGCTTACCACATGGCAAGTGCAGGAAAGCCAGGGGATCAGGCCCAGCCAGCATGGGTTCAGGAAAGGCAGGTCCTACTTGACCAACCTGATCTCCTTCTGTGACCAGGTGTCCTGCCTAGTGGCTGTGGACATTGTCTGCCTGGACTTTAGGAAAGCCTTTGACACTGTCTCCCACAGCATTGCACTGGAGAAGCTGTTGGCTCATGGCACAGACAGGTATACTCTTCACTGGGTTAAAAACTGGCTGGCCAGCCAGGCTCAGAGTTGTAATAAAAAGTTAAATGTAGTTGGTGACTGGTCACTAGCGGTATCTCCCCGTGGCTCAGTTTTGGGGCTGGTCTTCTTCAGTATCTTTATCAATGATGTAGATGAGTGGATTTAGTGCTTCCTCAGCAAGTTTGCCAGTGACACCAAATTGAGTGGAAGTATTGACTTGCTTGAAGGTAGGAAGGCTCTGCAGAGGGATCTGGACAGGTTGGATTGATGGGCCAGGGCAAACTGTATGAGCTCTAACAAGGCAAAGAGCTGGGTCCTGCGTTTCATTCACAACAACCCCAGACAATGCTGCAGGTTTGGGAAGGGGTGTCTGTAAAGCTGCCTGGTGGAAAAGGATCTGGGGGTGCTGGTGGATGACCAGCTGAATATGAGCCAGCAGTGTGCCCAGGTGGCCAAGAAGGCCAAGAGCATCCTGGCCTGTATTTAAAAACAGTGTCTCCAGCAGGAGTAGGCAAGTGATTGTGCTTCTGTACTTGGCACCATTGAGGCTGTGGCTTGAGTACAGTGTTCAGTTCTAGGCCCCTCACCACAAGAAGGGCAGTGAGTTCAGAGAAGGGCGGGCAAAGGGTTTGGAGAAAAAGTCCTATGAGGAGCAGCTGAGGGAATTTGGTTTGTTTAATTTGGAGGAGGCTGAGAGGGGACCTTATTGCTCTCTACAACTACCTGAAAGGAGGTCGTAGTGAGGTGGGTGCGGCCTCCTCTCTCAAATAAGTAACAACAGGACTAGAGGAAATGGCCTGAAGTTGCATCAGGGGAGGTTTAGAGTAGGTATTAGGAAGAAAGAGTAGTCAGGTGCTGGAGTGGGTTGCTCAGGGAGGTGGTGGAGTCACCAACCCTGGAGGTATAAAAAAACCACATAGATGAGGCACTTCAGGACATGCTCTAGTGGGATGGTGAGGTGGTTTTTTTTGTGTGGTTGTGTTTTTATTTGGTTGTTTTATTTTTTTGGGGGGGTGGTGTCTGTTTTTTGTTTGGTTTTGGTGCATTTTTGTTGTTGATGATGGTTGGACATGGTGATCTGGGAGGTCTTTTTCAACCATGACAGTTCTGTGGTGTCTCTGCCTGTCTCGTTTTCCCTCCCTCTGGCTTGCTTTATGAACTGGTAAGGCTGTATTAGGATTGTTCCTGTTAAAACTGTGACTGTGAAAAAGAGAAAGACAAAAAGGTGGTAAGAGGGGCACAAAACACCACCACCACCCCCCCCAAGTTAGAAATAAGTCAGTGAGACAGCTGTGTTTATAACTGGACTTATGAAGCTCTGAATCTAGATGTGAGGATTTAGCAGTTAAAGCTAAACTAGTGTCCAGATTCATGTTCTTGAGTGATAAAAAGGCTGATGATGGGGACTGTGCAAAAAAAAAAAAAAAAAAAAGGCTTGGATTTAATTGCAAATTATCAGGAATCTATATATAGAAGACAAAAAGGTATCTGAACCCCAATATATTTACTCATCTGGGTGCTCCTAAGCAGTGATATTGTTTATAAGCCATAGGAAGAGGAGTCTCTCTTGAATGTAATTTTGTTTAGTTATATTTCTAATTGAATCATAAAATACAAACCTCAAGCATTTCATTCATGTTTAGAGGGCTTGAAGTGGAGTAGTATAGCATTTCTGTTTTAACAATATTAAATTTTATGTGCTGCTAGCAGTATATCCTAGAACAGTTTTTATTTCTGGGATCATTTACATTAATCATTTGCACATTTTCTAGGTTAGTGGTTCCTCTGGTATTTTAGAAGAGAAGGCTATAATTTCATAATGGGCCATTCCATGTCCAGTCATTCTGAAAACACATTTGAGTTTGTCCATCTTTTATTTCTTTCATAAAAAAATGACTTAAAACCAAAGTATACTGAAGTTGGGAAACATTGCTCACCTGAAATGTAATTCTGTACCTTCTGTGCATAGCGCATTATTTATCTCAAAGGCTGTTTTCTGTTGTTGTTTTTAGATTTAAATAGATAACAAATATCAGACTGAAGTTCTCTCTGTACATTACAGTGACTTTTGTCATTTCAGTGAATTAATACTTAAATACTTTTTTCCAATACCAACTTCTTTTTTGAAAGTAATCATTTATTATTTCTATGCAAAGTTCCTTAAGGTTAAAAGAAAAGCATAAAGAGGTTGAGGAGGGAACCTTTGAAATTCCTTAAGGTTTGAAGACCGGTAATGTTCAAGGTGAATCTGTATTGAATACTGTGAAGTATTTACTCTAACATGACTGAATTCTCAATATTATTATTAATAAATATCCCTTACACAAAATTACTCTTTTTATCAAATATTAGATGAGACTGAACAACTGAAGTGTGAGTGTTTTAGTTGCTAGCTGCTTGAAGCCAAGAAGAAAGCTCTGGATTAAAAACACTGCTCAAGACAAGTGTTAGTGTGCAAAGCAGAAATCAAAATAGTTCATTTCTGTTTGCTGTAAAACTAACAAAATATAGTTTCCTGGTTGAAAATAAATATGGCAAGTGAGTTCCAGCTTTATAAAAAAAAGATACCTTAAATAGGAACAATCTCTCTAATAAAAAAAACCCACAAAACCAAAAAACGCAACAAACAGCTCAATGTTATAGATTTAATTCTTGTTTAAATATTTTGCTAAGCATATTTTTTTTTAAAGGGAATGATTCAAACTTCAAACCATCTTGTCCGATTTGGGAAATGCTTGTGTCAGAAGAAGCAGAGAATAAAGATTTAATTTAGAAAACACAGATATATTTTGTTTTCATATGTTCTAAGCAATTCTTTTTTTAGTTTTTTTTACAGTATATATAATTTAAAAGGGATCTAGATTTCAAAAAGTGAAAGGAAATATAAGGTGGGCTATTTTAATCCACTGTTCAGTTTAGTGTGTATTCTTGAGTCACTCTCGACAAGAGTGTCTCTGTGGGTGGTTGGGTTTTGGGTTTTATTTATTTATTTATTTTGCCAACAAACAGAAAAATTCTTACTTCAATTCAGTTTTCTTCTTCATGTGGTCACTAAATGATGATAATGACTTGACTCTGGGGTATGTTGCCATAATAATCAGGGAAGACTGTTTTTGTTGGTAAAATAGGCAACAGCTTATGTATCCCCTTGAAGGAATTCTTGAAAACATTACCAAAAAAACTTGATGAACTTGCTGGTATATAATTTAACATCTGGTCCATTTTAAACATGTTTCTATGAACACTTAAGTCCAATCTGAATAGCACATTTTAGGCAATTTTTAATGCTATTGAAGTTATGACAAAATTTGCATTTACTCAGTCAGGATTGTGTGTTATTTCATCCAGAATTTTAGACAACTGCATCATATTACAGTTTCATGATGAGTTGTATTTCAAATAAACCTAAACAGGTGGATTTATTATCAGTATCACCTTGAGAAGAATGTCCACATCAGACCCTGCTTCCACTGTGGATGTTCATACAGCTGCTCCACTGGACTCAGCTTGGATAAGCTTCCAAGTAGAAGATAGTGTGGTGTTTGGGGTTCTTCTTTTTCTTCCCCAAATATGCTGTAAAGGATACTTCTTCACACAGTATTTTATATTATTTTACTGCAGAATTACACCCGTGGTGTTTTCCAAGTATGATAATTTATTCTGTGTTGGACCACAGTATTGTTTGAGGCATTCTGAATATGAAAACTAATTAGAATTTGTCCCAAAAGGCATTTAGTTTTTAAAATTGGCTTTTTGCATTTGAGTGAATGGCAAGAGCTAAATCTTCTCTGTCCAGGAGCTAAATAAAAATGGCACTTGTTTGTCAGCTGCAGCAATTCCGTATAGAATGTAAATGTTCTTCATGTGCATTTTGGTGGTCTCTTACTATCTCTTGAAGAGCATCTATGTTGTCTATTTCTTACATTGCTTACATCTGCAAAACCTCCCTAGCTACAACTACTCTGTCTAATCATAAGAATTTCACCTTTTCATTAGTTAATGGTTGTGATGAGAATTTCTGTAGAAGCTGGAACACATTAGGCACTGAAAACTTGTTACATTCTAGTGAGGCTTACAGGCTCTGATGGCTGTGACTTCCTGAAAGTCCTGCCTCTTTCTAAGAATTCCCGAGGAGGAGACAAAACTAGCTGCAGCATCTGCTGTTCTTCATTAAGGTAACACTGTGTGAGCATAGATTTGGATGAAAGAAGGCATCCTTATTTTTTTATACTCTGAGCTGTTTTGTTTGATAGGCACTGGTTGCATGACCAGTTCTTTGGGAACGGGAAGTATGTTCGGTTGCAACACAGTTTTAGTGCTCTGGTTAGGTCATTTTCTAATGTCCAAATCTGTAGTCTGTATCATTTTGTGTCCCTCTTGGTAACAGTAATAGACGATTCCTAGTAATAGCTGCTTCCTCAACAGGCAATAATATATAATTTCATCTTTACCTCAGATATTAGAGATTTTAATGTTGCTGGGAAGACTTTGTTCTATCTGTGTCTGGCAGCATCATCTTTGGCTTCAAAAGCTCAGTGGTAATGCTCAGTCTCTGTTGGGTTGTGGCCTTAACGCTCTCCTTTGGGCTACAAGCACTGTTTAAGCTTCACTTTCAGGTACTGCAGTACATGATGATGCTGCTGCTAGACCACCATCTCAATTCTACTACAGCTTTTTATTGTATTAAAAAATTTAAACGTGGAGAACTTGAGCTGCCATTTATAGATGAGTCATTTAGAGCTTATTGAATTTAAGTAATAAAGGATTCATAGCTTAATAAATTTCCATTTGCCTTACACTTTATGATATGACATAAAGACAAGCTTGGAAGATGTACTGAACTACTCAAATCAATTGGGATTAAATGTAACAGAGTGATTCATTGATTCAGAATGTCATCTTCTCACCACCCAATAAACTTAATTTGCTTTTCTGTTATTTTATGTGCAAATGATCAATATTTAGAATATCAGTGCAGCTGTGTTGCTTAAAAGATAAATATTTTTCTAAAGAGATTCACACCTTTTTGTGGTGTGTTGTGTGTGGGTTTTTTGTTTGTTTGGGTTTTTTGTTTTTGTTTTTTTTTGTTGTTGTTGTTTTTTGTTTGTTTGGGTTTTTTTGTTTTTTGTTTTTTTTTTTTGTGCTGGTCACTAAACATTTGCTTTGGTGTATCTATTTCATGCCTAAAATTAGTAGCTAAACATGGAAAGAGGCTGGTGTAGAAAAGAATAAACTAGGGAACAGGCTCAAAACGTCAATCCCTTGTTCCCAGAAAGCCAATATCCAAGTATCCTTCATGTTCTAGGGACACTTAAGAAATACTGAGTTAGGGTTTGAAATGCTTTCACAGGGGGTTCATTTAGAATGGCTCAATAAGGACTTGCCATTAAGGATAAGTCATCTTCCAATACAACTGAAAGCACAAACTTAGGCTCAGGTGTCTCAACAGATACCTGTTTATTTTGGTAATGGCTGTAGCCTCAGTACACCACAGAATGGCAATCTTGTGCATATAAAGACAACATAAGAATCTTGTTTCAAAGGTGAGCAGCAGTTCTGTTTGTAGAGAGATCAGCAACCTCTTAAAAGAGCAATGTTAAAACCAGAAATGATGGCCGAGTATAAAAAAAAGTTGAAAGATTGCATATGTGTTCAAGACAGTTGCATTCATATTTTGCTTTAAACCCTCCTAAATTACATTCTTAGGGATTTCCTGGAGAGGTAAGGATACTGAGGCCAAACACTAGTGGTGTTCTATTACCACAAATATGCCTCTTTATTCTAAGAAATGTTTTCCAGCTCCCTTGTTATCTATTAAACATATTATTTTGTCTTTTGGGATAATATGTGGATGCTAAATAAATTCCCAGTTGTCTTTAAAATATGAAATTGGTTTTCTGGCTTGTCATGTTCTGTTATTCTGTTTCTCCCAAATGAGCTAATGTACTTCTGTGTTTCTTGGGTGTTTTGTTGGTTGTGGGTTTTTTTGGTGTGTGTGTTTTTGTGGTTTTTTTTTTTTTGACGGCAATGTATTTTAGCTATCTCAATGTTCAAAAGAGTTTAGAAAAATCTAGTAGTAGGAAAATAGCAGACTGTATCATGAAAGGCGAATGTTAATGAGAGAAGGAAATTAACATTGAAGTTTCTTTTTAAACACCAGCAATAGCCTTCTGTATGTCTTATTTGATTTTAAATGTTTTATGGTAAAATAATTAAAATTGAAATAGACTTGTAGGACAGCACTTAATGCTAATTACTAAGATGTTTTGATTCTAAATGTACATGTATCTTAATAAAATGAAAACAATCCTGGAGACTGAGTTGGAATTCAATATAAAAGAAAGAAAATGCTGCATAATTATACTTTAATAGTACTACTTTACATGTTTCAGAAAAAAAAAAGTTTAGAATAGAAATACAACTTAATATTCAGAAATATAATAACTGTAAAGGAATGAAAAATCCTATTTTAATATCTTGTGGTTATTTTCTTCCTCTTAAACTTGTGGACTGCAAGGAGAGCTTTTCAATATTAGACACCTTAATGTGAGCATTTTAACCACAGTTCTTTGGTAAAATAATGTTAAATACAAAATGACATTTCTGTGAAAAATTGTAGTCCTGAATAAAGTCTCAGAGTTTTTTTTGGTTTTTTTTTTTTTTTTTTTTCCCTAAGGAACTGGACTTGCTTTATTGCTGATAGAGGTCATAGGTATACATTCAGAGGAAAAAGTACCAACTGAAAGTTCTCTTGAATATACTTTTAATTAAACTTCATTTGTTTCAGGGTATTTGCTTTCTTAAATTTCTCACAATGAAGTTTCAAAAAGAGAAGCAGTCTTTCAACATGGGTAACTTAAGAACAGTCTTTAACCGGGATCTTCTGTTACCTACCAGCATTTTCCTTCTGTATCTACTATACATGCTCTGTATTTACCATAGCTCTTAATAGTCTGTACATTCCGCAGAACAGTTACAGAAAGGGAGATCACAGTAAAAGACAGGATTTTGTTACTACTGCATGATGTATTGAGGATCAACAGTTGCCTGTTCAGTGGAAGTGTGTTCCCTGGTGTATATGGCAAAGGGCAAAAGTGACAGAGTGACTTCTAGCATGATTCTCTGCTCTTCGGTGGTGTACTTTAACTGGGTGTAGATACGACTTGATATAGATGTTACACAACTGATGACAGAAGAGCAGTATTTTTTAATCTTGGGTTATCACAAAACATCAGCTATGAATGTACATTTTAAAATTATTAACCAAAGAGAGGTGAACACAGTCTTTGGTTAAGTCCCTAAGATGATGGAAGGAGACATCTGTATATTTTTGGGTTTGTTCATTGAAATAACTTTCAGGTCTTTTGGAGTCTGCCAGTCTCCAGAATAGGGTCACCGTGGGCAAACTGCCTATTAAATATAGCCTGTGGAAGGGTTTGATTTTTTTTTTAATTTTTTTTTTTTATTCTGGAAATTGTGCCTGGTAGTTATCTGGCAGAATGTTCAGACATGTAAAACGTGCAAGGGACTATTCTAACCATTTGTTAGTAGTAATTGTACAATATAGTATTGTCTAATCAAAACCATTAGTAGAAAATAATAGCTCAATCATGTACCAGTATCTTGCTGTTTTTCTGGATGCTTCACTTACCGGTTTAGTAGTTTTCTTGGATACTGAAGTGCTCTACCTTTTAAGCTTTCTTTTGAAGGAGATGATTTTATTTAAGTGAAATGTTTGCTGTACTAAAAAGTTCATAAAACAAGTTACAGACAAACTAGTAGTCCAGCTGAAAGGCACTGAGAAAAGGATCTGAAGCATGATGTACAAGGAATAGCTGAGGAGTAGGGTGTGTTTAGCCTGCAGAGGAGAAGGCTCAGTAGATCCTATTGCATCCCTTTCACAGATCAGGGGAGGTTGTAGATCAGCCCATGACAGTGAAATTTGAATTGGACAACAGTTTTTCACCATCAAACTCTAGAGCAGGTAATGAGGGAGGTGGTTGGATGCTCATCCCCAGCTGGGCAGACAAGGTGGAAGTAGATGACCTCCAGATGTCCCTTTTTT
Organism: Ceryle rudis; assembly: GCA_033439905.1. Taxonomy (NCBI): domain Eukaryota; kingdom Metazoa; phylum Chordata; class Aves; order Coraciiformes; family Cerylidae; genus Ceryle; species Ceryle rudis. The sequence goes on from JAAGNO010015371.1 coordinate 10,586, forward strand.
CTCTCTCTCTCTCTCTCTCTCTCTCTCTCTCTCTCTTGTCATGCAGGCTACGGGTGCTTTTCTGCAGCATGGTCAACTTTGTAAGAAACAGTGGAAAACTGTTACTCAAGATACAGTTTTCCCTCCTCTCTACAACCCACCAGTAGTATTATGTTAAAAAGCACTATTCACTGCAATAAGTGAGCTGCTTGAGACACTGAACCTCATGTTTAGTAAGACTTTTTAAGCAAACAAAGTAGGCACATGGTTTGAAAAAATATGTAAAACTGATAGTGTTACATACACTCCATGATGGACTGAAGGCCCATGCTGGATCCTAGTCCTCTAAACTATGAAAATTTATGTGAAGGGCAACACATCATGTGAACTTTTTGCTTAGGGTACTAATTCTGCGTTTTGAGTAGCAAGATGATACAACCAGAACCTTATCTTTCCCACATTCTATTTCTGTAGCTCTGACTGCAGTGCTCTAGTGCTTCAGCAACTGTCATCCACTCCTAGTGGAAAAAAAAATAAATCATAAGGTAGTACTAACTGTCCTTTTTCTTATTCCAGTATGCTTATAAGGTGCATCTTGAAACGCCTTCTGTAATTTATGGTGAAAATAAAATTATTAAAGCTAAATTCAGATTTGTATGAGCTTCTATCATACATAAAGTGTATTGTGTGTTTCTTTAGGCAGGTGTTAAAGACACTTAAGTCAAATATTTGTCCATTCAGTTCTTCAGTGTGAAGCAGGTGGAAGGTTGTTGGGTGTTCTTAACTTGTTTTGAGCTGGTATGCTTTTAAACCCTAAAATTCAGTGTCCTGTTTTATTGCAAATGTTTGCTTTTAAGAAGTTACCAGAATAAACCATCATTTAGTTCTGAGCAGTAACCACGTTCCATACTGAGGGGGTACACGAGACTCCTTTCCGAAGATCACACACTTCTAAAAAGCACTATTTTTTTTGTGGGGGGTGTCCAGATACTTTGAGCAGGGGTGTGACATAGCAGGTCTTCAGATTAAAAGTGTTATCTCCTGCATTCATTCCTATTCTGGATTACTTCCAATACTAAATCCTCTTACATATTTCATAAAATATTAACACTTGCAGCATTTTTTAGTTTGATATTATTCTTTCTACGCAGACAAATAACTATTGACTTGTAATGAAAAGTATTGAAGTAAGACTTTAAATAACTAAAAGGAAATTATTCTAGATATATTTCAGAAGGGGAGCCTTTTCACTGTGGATTTGCCTATCCCGTGGAATAAGAAATGGAAATGATAGATTTCTTTTACCAGTTTACAATTTAACTGTCATTCCTAAAGACACATTTTGTTTTTTGTTACTTGTACAGTTTCCATAATCAGTTATTCCAGAATCAGTAACTCTCTGTCAGCAGCAGCAGCATCTGAAGATGATCACTGGGAAGTCTAGGTGTGAAGCAGTGCAGGGAAATTCAAACAGCCATTGAGGAATCCTCATGTGTGGCTCATCTTGTTACAAACCTTTTGGTATTCTGCAGGGCTGTGGTTTAGCCCTTGCATTGTAATATAAACCCTATGTTAAATGTTCCTTGGAAATGATATTTGTGTTTTCCCACAGGAAAGTGCTGTCTGAACCAACTAGAAATAAATAAGTAGCTGACAGCTTAAAGTATATTTCTGTTAAAAATGAACAGCATGCACTCTTACCTGAACAAATGCACTTCTAATATCAGAGACTATTTGACCTGTAGCAGTGATACAGGAAGGAAGAGACAGGTTCTGATTAGCAAGTGAAGTAAAATGTGTATTTATTTACCAAATACACTTTTGAAGAATAAGGTGTGGTTCTGAGCTGTATATTTACAAAAGATTAATAGTAAAGACTATTGGAAAAAAAAGAAAACAAAGGACAGTCCTTGTTAAGGATTGTAATCTTTCATGACTATGTATGAGTACTAAATCTGGAAACTAGGCATGAGCTGAGTACAGTTTTTAAATTTTTTTTTTGACACCAATAAAACTAGAGGTGTTTTTATCAAAGACACTGATACATGTGCTGTATGTGATTGAAGACAGAATTGTGGGACATACATCACTTAATGAACACAAGATAGCTGTCACTCTGTGAAGAAAATTCTGGTTTGTTTTTTTGTTTTTACATTTGAGTGCTAACAGTAAAAAAATCAGTGGGCATATTTGTTTCTCATCTACTTAGTACGTTACAGAAAGCCTAAATCTCATTTCAGTATGGATTTTCTTTTAATTCAGAGTGAAATCTGTAGAATGCTGAAATGTAGAAATTTGTCTAGTATTATCAAAGCAGCAAGGATTTCAGTTTGTGGTGGGCCTTGAAGCCTCTTCATTTGAGCAGATTTCTCTCAGGTTTTGAGTTGAGCTTCACTGCCCTTCTGAGAACATCATTTGGACTGTTCTGGGTACTTCTCAAGAATGCTGTACGTTTTCATGTTAACTTCAGTTCCATCAGCATCCTATCAAGTCTTTTCTCACTTTCTCACAAAATACCCCAGTTTCTTTGCAGGGGCCAGACTGCACTAAACTTTGTCTGCTTCTCTTGCCCGATTCATTTAACCTGTGGATGTGTAGAATTTATTATAAAACTAGACTAGACAATGAGACAAAACACTGATAATATTTTCAAATTTTAATAATTAAATTTATAATATCTTAACATAAATATTTGATTGTGTTGCATAAGTAGCTGAATTAACTTGACACTAATGTCTGCCTTGTGAATATAGATGAAAAACCCAATTCTTTAAGAGGTTTTATTAATTCATTTGGAATACATCTTGCTGATTGAATTGTTAGATCATAGGATATAAGCCAGCTCTACAAAGCAGCCTTATCCTTGTGATTATGAGAAATGCAAGTTATTCGTCACTAAAGCTAACAAAATAGGATCAACAGTTTGAATTGGAAATAAATTAACATAAGGAAAAGACTAATGAATCTTTCCCCCTTCAAAATATAAAGGGGGAACAGACTGTCAGAAAATAAAGGCAAACTGAGGTCATGTTGACCTTGAGATTGTAGGGCATTTTTATTTTAGGGGCAGACATACGTGTTGTAACAGGAAATTTGTGTAGGCAGACTGAAGATCTGTAGGTGCAGAAGCACATGTATATCTGTCATTATTAAATGCAAGTACTGATTTCAGAACAACTATCCTCACATTCTCAGATTTGTTGTTTATTTTTGTAATACATACATTTAAGAAAAAATAAACCTCATTAGATATTTGGTAGTCTGAAATTCCTGAATAATTTAGGAATTTTTTTTAAAAGCTCAAGTGAGTATTTCATTGCTTAGATTTTTCTCACTTTCCTATTACTATTGTACTTGTCATTTTTTATCTGATTCTGTAGTTTTATGGTCCAAATCCTACATCTCTATACTTGTAGACTGATAAACTGAAGTGTTCTGATTTTAGTAAAAGGAGAACTAGAGTGTAAAGAAGTTAATTATATTGCCCAATAGTTCCAGAAAAATTTAGTAGTACAAGTGGTGCTATCTGTATTTCCTAAAGAGTAGTTGAGCCCTTCAATTGCAAATGATTCTTTCAGCTTCCAACAGATTATTGGTTTTCTGTTGCCACATCACCTAAATAGAGACTGAGGGGATGTGACACAGAATGTCTTTTAGTACGATGTGCTTAATTTCTATGACTTGAAACCCTCGTGTCAGAAGATATAATGTGTGCACTCCTTTCTTTTTTTCATCCAGTTTTACAAACTTGAGCAAATAGGTCTTTCTTAAGTGATGAAAGCTTACACTCCAAGAATGAAAGATATGAGAACTAACATTTCTATGCCTCTTGTATTTCAAGCATTTCTTGTAACTGCTAATTATAATCTTTCTATCTTTTAGAGAGTAGTATAGCATAACTTTGAATGGACAAAAAACCCCAACAATCTGTAGGCAAAAATCCAGGCAAATTTTGTGGATGTTGAACATTAAATAAAATTTCTGTGCATTCAATTGAGAGATGTACTCCTTGCCAAGGGAAGTTGCAGATGTGCATTGACACCCCCCTACCCCTTGAAAATCCCTGACGAGTAAGAGTGTTAAATACTAATCCTTAATAATGAGAATTTATCTTTTTCTTGGTATGTGTGACAAATGAATAAGCAAGAGTTTTCACAAGATGGAAATATTTTAAATTGAGAAATATAACTTTTGTTTAAAAGTATCTTTACCTTTTTCCCCAGCCTTCATCAGAATACTGATGCCTCAGTTTAGTTCTGTGATTCAGAGCATCAATTGCAGTGTTCTTATGTTGTCAGAATTTAAATTACCAGAGCTCAGCAAGATTAGTCCTGCCTGGTATGGTATGTTGAAGTTAAGCTTGCTGCATTTAGATGGCCTGCCTTAATTTTACATTTTTATAGGCATGCTTCTATTACAGAGAGTATGTAATGTTGATTTCTGAGACGAAAATACAGGTGTGATCTTGTGATAAAATCTCTGATTCAGCGTGTGGAGGTAAAGGTTGAATGACATGGAACCATAGGGTCTACAAAATAGAGCTCTGAGCTAACCCTCACCTTAACCTTCACAGATGGAGCTCAGCAAGTTAAAAACCCAACACTTTATTAGCCATGCCCAGTAGAATAAAGGTTGTTTTTCTTTCTCTGGCAATATTAATGATTTTCAGCTGACTGCATTTTAATTAAAAACACCAGGTAAGCCTCTTGGCTCAACACATGGGAATGCTGGTGTTCAGCATCTGCAGGCGCTACCTGTGCACTCACGCAGCCTGTGCAGCCAAAGTGAGAGTCATTTCTTTGTGTAAGGAAGTACTTGACTCTCTGCATTTTTGGGTAGGTAATATCAGTTACTGCAGGAAGTCTGTCAAAGAGATTAGTTCAGAAAAGCTCAGGAATTTAAGGCAGAAAATGAACAGGTAGTTACCGCTTAAACAAGCGCTGTGTTTTAATCCATGCAAGTTGAAGATTCTCATTGAAATGTTTGTTAACGCAAACTGCTTGTGTGTACAAATGCATGCCGACTGTTTTCGCTTTCATCAAAGGTGAAATGCTATAGAAAATACCATCGTTCTTTTATTGTAATTAGTTTCTTGACGTTGTGTATACAGAGAAGTCAAGAAACTTAAAACCTTGTTCTCGCTATGAGACGTTCTCTACAATGCATACTTGGAATGTTAAGGCTAATGCTGCATGGTACAAAATATGTTAGAGAAAGGGAAGCCAAAAGCAACAGTTGTGCTCCTCTGAAAATATTTATTAGTTCTCCATGCCTTATATACTTTTTAAGCCACTTCTACCTGGCAACTGGCATATAAGAGTTATTATAAGACAAAAATATTATGGAGTATGGTCTCTTTTGCTCAGAAGAATGAAAACATCATTTTTTCTTTTACTTGGATGTATGACTGGGAAACAGATCTTCAAATTAGAACATCCAGTTTTGCTTATATTTGCTATTTTATAAAGATGCTCTCACTGAAACTGTAGTGCGGAAACAGTAGTACATAGATAAAATGACTTTAATGAGAATTAAGAGGAAACGTGAAAAAGATTTTCTTGGGACAGTCCTGCAGCACTATTCATCTTTCCTTAGCCAAGTAGGTTAAGTGCAGGCTTGGAAAAGCATGGGATTAAAGTATGCGTTTAATTGTTTCTCCCATCCAGCCAAATCAAGGTTCTTGTATTCTGTTGTGTCCTTCTTTTGTCTGTTTTGGTTTTGGTGGTGTTTTGTTTTGTTTCTTATGTGGTATTGTTTCCTCTCAAACTTCACTGTAGTTTCAGATGGCATTGACAAGGGAGCCCTGGAAAAAACTTAGGGAGATACCAGCTCTCAGCCAGGTTGTCTGTGAGACAGTTGGACACCTGGAGTGTTCTGAAGCAGTATTCAGTCTGTTTACCCTGTTCTCAAATTTCTCTGTGAATCTACCATTGCTAGGGGTAGGATGCTGAAGCAGCTGTTGCTTTGCACTGCAACTAGTAGACATTCTTGCCTCCTCTCTGCTCCTCACCCTCCCCTTCCCCCCAATTATTTTAAAGGTTTCTTCTTGCTTTGCAGTGCTTAAAACTATGGTGATCTGTTCTGTCCTTCTGTAATACTAAATATATTGGCTCATATTTCAGGGAGTTTTTTGAGGTGTTATGTACCATCCCCTTCCTTACAGAGGTTCAATAATGGAAATTTTATGGTACCATCTAAGTATTCAAAATCCCCATTGTAGTAATTTAACATTTCTTTCTATTAAACTTCTCTGAAGTTGGTAAAAACTTCAGTCAATGGATGAAAGGTATAGACCGTTGTTACGTAAATCAGAGGTAACCTGTGGGAAGGGAATATTGGTATTCTGGATTGCTCGCGTGTCCTGGAAAATGCCTAAGACAGTTCAGGAAACTGGCTCAGGAATGAGCACAGCAGTATTTTACTATTTTCTGTGGATTTTCATGTCTCTGGCACCTACATATTCTTCACTGTAGTTTTCCTGTGCCTCTGAAGAAGTCAGTGAACCAGAGGGCTTGAAGTAGTTCATCTCTAGGAATGCAGATGAGTAAGTAACTGTAATTCTAATACATCAATACTAGAATGTACTTACTTGATGCAGGAGGCTTTCATATGGGCTGTTCAGCAAGTGATGTCTTTGGAGTTCAAGAATTAGAGGCAGTGTTCTCTCAGCAGTTCAAATGGTCAAGGTGAGGTAGGTCTCTATGGGGTCTGACTGATTTGGAGTTAATTTTCCTCATAGCAGCCCTTCAAGTGCTGTGCTTTGCCTTGGGAGCTGGGAAGGTGCTGATAACACCCCTGGGTTGTGGCTACAGCTGGGCAGGGCTCGCACAGCACCAAGGATGTTTTTTCAACATTCCCTCTGCAGTGGGATGCGGTGAACAAGATCTGGGGAGGGGACATGAGTGGGACAGATGACCTGGACTGACCAAAGGGATATTCCGTAACATGTCAGCTTAACTAAAAAAGGTGGGGAAAGTGGGGTGGGTGAAACTGGGGCATCATCTTGTCCTTCAGAGCAACCGCTATGTGTTTGGAGCCTTCCTTCCTGAAAAGGGCCAGACATCGCTTGCTGATGGGAAGTAGAGAATAAATCTTTTTCTTTTGCATGCATCACCAGGCAAAGCAGCTTGTTGCTGGGCCCACTGTGTGCATTATCTGTGTGTCTGGTGAAGTCCCTGTGGAAAACTGGCAGGGAAGTGGATTTTTCTGGTAGGAGTGGGGAGCTAGAATGCTAGGCAGAAAAATTACTGAATCTTGCTGCCTGATTTGTTGGAGAACTATGTCATTTTGATTTGTCCATGATCATAAGATCTGCATGCATACTTACACTGTATATATTTATGCTGCATGTATAAATAGTCATCTTGTGTAACACTGAATTAATAAAACATTCTCTATAAAACCAGTGTGTAGTTAGTGCTCCAGATGTCCAGTGCTGAAAAGAGCTGTTAGGTGCCTGGTTTGTACACCCTGGTAACAGTATATGAAAAAGAGGGGGAGCGAGCTCTTGGCAGCTTACTCTGAGATTTCTTGATACCTTGGTAATAAAGATAGTGTGTGAAGTTTATGCCCCGAGCTGCCTTTGGTACATCGCTCTCCATTCTCTGCTTTTTCTCAGTCATGATATTAGAGTTTGCCATAAATCATATTGCTGAGATGACAGAAAATACCTTTTCTGCAATGGGTGCACACTCAAAAAGGAGTAGCCAATACTCTGGAAGTGATTTGGCTTGTGGAGCACTCCCTGACACAGCAGCCAATTGAGTCCAAACGAACTGAAGTGCAGTGCAGCAGGAGGAACAGGTGGTGTTACCCACTGCTGGTGTGTATGGCAGGGGTAGAAATGGAATTTGAAAATATTGGGCATAAGCAACTCCACTGTGCTATGTATCATTTAATAGCGCTCTGAAGGTGTGTCTAAGGAGAACCTTCAAAACCTAATTCTGAAGACATTTAAGTAGCACTAGTTGGAGATGGTAGTTGCTCCAGGAGGACATTTGGAAAGTATGGAGCAGCTGTAAACCCTGAGTCCCAGACCCTAATGCTTCTGATCAGTTTTGGGACTGCTTAGTAAGATGTCTGCTATCTTGCTGTATTTGAACCAGGATTGTTTTATACCTCCTACTCATTATTATTTGCTTTGTTTAGCTCAATACAAAAAGCCTGACCATAAGTCTAGATAAAACTCTCCTTTGTATGACTGTATAGATACTAGGAAGCAAGAAAGAGGCAAGAGGAAGCCAAGACAAACATGCATTTAGTGTCCCCTCTCTCTTCAGGGCTGGAAAAGATGATATAGCTGTGTTTATAGACAGTGCTGGTAAGTCATCTGTAATATATCTGAGCGAAGTGGTGGCAGAAGAGGGATAGCTGTGGAGTGTCAAAAGTCAGCATTACTGATACACTACCTCAAGGAATTACAATACAGAGAGCACCTACTTACTCTGAAGAGCTCTTGAGTTCCGGCACTTCCTAGATCTAATGTGAGCTTTCTGTAAAGTAGCATGTTTTCTTCTTGGTGGAAAAATGTTTGGATAAGGGTTGTAATTCACTCTTTATAGTAAATATTTTTTTGCTGTATCAAGTGGAGGCTGCTTAAAATGACTTATCAGAAATGTATTGGTATTTTTTCTTTTCTTTTTTAATCATGGGTCTAAGTGCCTCTTCTGCATATGCAAAGGTTATCTGGGAGTACATATGCAGGTAAAGAATTAGGAAATCTGTGAAGCTATAGTGGACATGCGTATCAAATTTTAAATAAATGCCTTCTATATCAAGTTGGATATAGAAATCTCAGTTCATGGGGAAAAAACATTAATTTTATCTATGAAGAGAATAAAGACATTAGACCTTACGCTTGAGGAGTTTTTAATTAATTCGTGTCTATTTTGTTTGCCAGCTTGAGGCTTTAGTATTTTTTTTCTAGTTTCATACCACGAGTGTTACATCCTGCCTTCCAGTTCGTTCTGTTCTTGTCTTCTATTTTGGTTAATCATCTATTGGTTTTACATTTACGTTGGCAAGATCAAGTTTTCTAGCTGTGGCCAGAATAATGAGCAATGCAGCAGCTCATCAGAGCATTAAAAAAAAGTGTATACTGACAACTGTGTTACTCTTTTACATCAAATTCACATGTTGTCCCCAAAATTTTATCTGATACTTCTCTTCTGCAGCAACTACAGAAGGTGAACTTCAGAGTACCCAGTTTACCTCAACTGTCTGACAAACCAGATAATCAGACTTTCTGAAAAGGGGCCTCTTTATTTTCAGAGACCAATATTTAGTAGTGGATCAGAACTGAAAGTGTAGATTGCTATTAAGTGCTATTACTGACTTTGTTAGACATAGTTTATTGCTTTGTTGCTGTTGGTGGCAAAGATTAATGAAACACTCAAATAGCTGGGTAGAAATGAGGAAGAAAGTATATTAAAGTACACCAGCTTACTACACACTAATTGCTTCAGGACTCTTTAGAAAACAGATGCATGGATCCTGCGATGATGACTTTTTTTAGAGTCTTACAGTTCTGGGTGTTTGTAGGGAGATGGTGTGCTCCTAGGTCTTGTCCCAGCTACAGAGAAGTCAGAGTCAGGAAATTTTGAAGTTTCCAATGTCATGCCTATAAAAGGGGAGAAATGTTAGCTCTGATAGGTTTTTGAGTTCTGTTGCTCTGAGGGAATTGCAGATTGCATCTTTCCAGTTTGATCATAGCCTAATAAGTAAATCTTTTAGGGAACTGGGAGTGTTTTATTTCTCTGCGGTTATTATTCTTCAGTAACAAAGTAGGCAATCATCTATGAATGTCATAAAACTACTAAACAATTTATCATATGTTCAGTCATTTGATTAGAATAGCTTATATAATCAACAGTGTGATAGGTATTTTGCCTCAACAAAATCAGTAGATAGTCCTACAGTTTTAGATGGTCAAATGCTTTTCTTTAATAGTGAGACAGGCTTACAATCTGATATGCTGTATTTAAGTAGGCTAGCAAGAGCCAGATGTTAGGAAACTTCCTGTAGACCCTCTCTTGAGCGAAGTGCTATGCTAGAAGAGTAGTCACATCATACACTGCAGTGTAGATAAGGTCGGTGTATTTCCTAGGTAAGTTCCTGGAGTAAGAGAGGAATGGGGAGATAAAAACTGAATGTGGCGTTGTCTTTCTTTCCTTTTTCCTTGGACTTTCAGTTCTTGCCAAACCTCTTAATTCTACAGGCTGGAATTCCTTGTCCTAACTCTCAAAGCTGATTTATGCTGCTTTCTATCCCCTAGTGCCATGTTTTAGAAAAAGGAAAGATCTGTTAAAAGCATAATTTAAATAAGAAAAAACCCTACAAAATCGTTGTTTCATATCAAAAACATAGCTTAGTCTACAGAAAAGAAAGTTAGAGTTTTAGTAATATTCTATAAAGATTGTCTGCTTTTGGCATTAAAACTTTCAATAATATTTATTTAACTTCTATGAAAGCTTTTTTTCAGTGTCTCTTAATTAGACCAAATAGTCACGGAAGTATTTTAAATAAATGATATGTGAAGACATTCACTGAGAATTTCTAAATAGAAATCTAAATCTTGCTAGTGTCCCTGATCAAAAAAAAAAAAAAAAGCCCTGTGAAGTCCTATGCTAAAAAAAAAATCTGTTCCTTCTTTTTGCTACTCAGAAATTACATACATGAATGAGTTTTTATTTTCCTTGTTAAAAGGACATCCTGCTGGCAGGCAGTGTTTTAAGTAGGGATACTGGACTAACATCTCGAGAATTATGCTCAACTATAATGTAATAAAGTATTGTTCTCTTAGGGGTGAAGTTTGTTGTGACAAATGAAAAAGAAGGTTCTTAGAGAAAAATGTCCGAAGTGTAATATTTCTTCTGGTAAAGGATAAAAGACCCTGATGTCTAATTTGACCTATAGTTGATATTCTGTGACCACCCATAGCTACAGTGACTTCTCATTAGCTTGCAGCTGCTCATTATGTCTGCAGACCAAGTTACCTTCAGTGGGGTCCAAATATGGTGCTAGGTTTCAGGTGAAAAAAAATCTTATTGTACTTAAGGTAATGAAGTCAGCTGCTACCCTTGCAATTGCAGAATCTGGAAAATATAAGGATAATTATTATAAATTTTTAAAGGTAGGAAAAAATAAAGCTCAAAATTACCAACATACATTTAAGTATCAGAGTTAAAAGCATATGGGAGTATGTCATGTTTAAGTGTCTTTGTCCTAAATTGTGTGCCTTTTAAAATGAAAATTGTGGCTCAAGCTTGTTATCCTGTGTCAGAATTCCTCTTGGATTCAAGCACTCAGAATTTCACTGAATTGCCTAAGCATTATAGTAGTTTGTAGGAGGTTTTTAGGAGTTTGCTGTTGCTACGTGTTTTTTCTTACAATCTTCTTTTTGACTTGCTATTTTCAGCCTTATAAATTCCTTTGTGAATTTTGTATCTGACAGACACATGATACAGCTGTGTGGTCAGTACTCACAAAAAGGTCCTGAAAACACCTGGTGGGTGAATTGTGAGGTGGTCACATGTTGCTGCCTTGTCAATACTAACAATGGATAGCTATATTTAATATTTAAACTCAAGTTCTATTTTTATTTTGTAATATAACATAAATGAAACACACTCTTTACTAGTTGAAGGCTAGGACTTTTAGTGTTATTTCAGTTACAAAAGGATCATTTCTACAGGACTGTAAGTCTCTGAAGAAGCTTCAAAATCTTTGCCACAAAAGGTAATAGTATGGTGAAGGTGCCTTCATTAGACATCAGTTTCAGTGGAGTTAAGTCATTTGATATGGTGGGACATTTCTACAATTTTTAGTTATGTTCAACCCATCCCTTCAAAGGATAAAAGATGGAGACCTGAACACCTTCTATCTATCCATCACCAAGAAATCTTTTCCTGTAAACTGCAGCTGACTTGATCAGGACATGCTCCTAACACAGAATTCCCATCCACACATCAAGTGATGCCTCATGTTACAAACAAGGTCCTGTTGGAAAGCCAAAGTTTCTTCTGTCTGTCTTTGGGACAGTTACATGTTTCCCTAAGAAAGGAGTGCTTCGTGGACTAAAAATAGAGCCAGTAAATAGATCCGTTTCTCCAAGTCTGTCCTCTAGGTGTTCTTCCTTCTGAAATCTGGACAGACCTATGAAAAAAATATACTTAAGATCTCTGTGTGTCTCATTATAGGAAGTTATTAATTGCCTTCTAGCTGTTTTCTAATCTGAGTGAACTTAATGGCCTTGCAAACCTGTGTAAGAAGGTAGCCTGGCTTGCTCTGCCTAACATGCAGACATGAACAAAACGGTGGTCAGCATGTACCCATGCGATTCAAAGTTGTGCACGCAACACAAAGAATAGAGATGATCTACTTCTACACAGTGTATGAAAAAAGCTATAAGATAGATTATTCTGTCCACCAAAATAAACCAAGGTAGAGTAAAATGAAATTTTACTGTCATTAGCTTTGCCAGAAATTGATTTAGAGAGTATCTTTGGTTTTAATCTAATTGAAAATAGGGGTTATGGGAGGGAGTAGGCTAAAAGAGCCCATGAATTCTTCATTAGCATATCTTGTACCTTATTCAACCATATTGGAAGAAAGCAGCACCATGTAGAAAAGAGGAGATATCTGGGAGGTTTCTCTGCTGATACTATGCTCAACTCTAGTTTTTCAATACCACCTTATATGTACTATAGGATAATTAAGAGCTTTATGCTTCCTCCATTTGTGCTCTCAAAAATGGGACGAAAGGAAGGAGCACCGGGGAAGGGTAGCAGTTAGTTTTCTTCCAGTACATTTTAACGAGTATGATTGAGCCTTTCACTCCGCAGGAGACAGTACTATTTTACAAGCTCTCAGTAAATAAGCAATTACATGGGAAGCATGAACAAAGTGACTTGCTGGAAAACATTGGTTATTGTTTTCTTTTCCCTTTTTATTTTCATCTGTTCATGCTTTGGAGTTCAGAGACTATACGCATGAGGTTGATATGGATAGCCTTTTATTTAAAAAAAACCCCAAACAACAAGATAGAATTCTGATTTTTATGTATTTATTGCTGTACATATTTTGGACACTTTCAGTACACGGTGGAAATGTCTGTTAAAGTTATTCATAGAATCTTTATACATCACTCTACTCATTTTCTGTATAGTAATGCATGTAGCTAAAATATGAATATAAAAATAGGAACTTATATGCAAATAAACTGATCCAGATATGTGCTGCAGGAGCTACCAGCTCTATGTCAATGATCAGCTGGAGTCTATGGAGCTTGGCCTGAGGAGCTGACAGAGAGCTTATGGGTTGGGGTCAAAGGGAAGGCAGGGTAAGGTGATATCATAGTGGGGCTCTGCTACAGGCCATCTGATCAGGAAGACTGAGCAGATGAGGTCCTCTATAGACCCATAGGAGCAACTTTGTGTTCACAAGCCCTGGTCCTCATGGGATTTTTCAACCACCCTGATATCTGTTGGGAGGACAGAGCAGCAGGGCACCAGCAATACAGACAGTTCCTGGAATGCATTGATGACAATTTCCTTCTCCAAGTGATAGAGGAATCAATGAGAAAAGGTGTTATACTGGACATTGTTCTCACCGACACTGTGGGGCCGGTAGGCAGCATAAAGCTCAAGGGCAAGCTTGGCGGCAGTGACCACAAAACAGTGGAATTCAAGATCCTTATGACAGCAAGGAGGGTGTGCAGCAAGTTCACTACCCTCGACTTGCTGCGTGCAGACTTCAATCTCTTCATGGATCTGCTTGGTAGAGTACCGTGGGATAAAACCCTGGGGAGAAAAGGAGCCCAAGAAAGCTGCTGGTCAATATTTAAGGACCACCTCCTCCAAGTCCAGGAGCAATGTGTCCCAAAAAAGAGGAAGGCAGGTGAGAACATCACGAGGCTTGCATGTATGAACAAGCACCTCCTGAACACACTTAAATGCAAAAAAAACCCCATGAAAACCCAAACAAAACAAAACCAAACACCAACAAGAAATGAAAACACAACGCGCCCCCCCCCCCCCCCCCCAAAAAAAAAAACAAAAAAAAAAAAAAAAAAAAAAAAAAAAAAACAACAAAAAAAAAAACACCAAAAAAAAAAAAAAACAAAAAAAAAAAA
>JAAGNO010015371.1:62083-84202 GCA_033439905.1 Ceryle rudis
GCTAGATTTTGCCTGCAGAAGTCCTCAGACATCCTCAACCAACATAGCTCCAGTGTTTGCAAGCACTGATGTTTATTCCACTCAAAACCACTGCCTGTTCGTGGTATTCTGAAAACAGAGCAGACCTCTGACCTTGCAAGTGTTTTTAGGGGGTTTTTATTATTTTTATTAGAATTCTACATATGTTTACCTAGGATTAATTTCCTTCAAAAAAAATTTTTTTTAACTATTCTGTAGTGAGAGCCGTTTGTTGTTCTGCACAAATGTGATTTGGATTTGGAGCATAATGCTCACAAATGTTACTTAAAGACCTAATGGCAAGAAAATAGTATTTCCCATTTCAGTTTTACTGCGTAACACTTGACCTTTTATTTGAGGTGATATATTTTCCCAGGAATAAGCTGCACACTTTCAGGGATCTGAATTTGATTTGTCATCTGCTTCTGTCTCCACCTTCCAAAAACATCTTGTTAGTGGTTGAATTTAAATTGCCATGTAAGAGTTATTCCTGGAATGCTCTATTCTGTGGTAGTTTCCTTTTTTGACCTAAGGCATTAATTTTTCATCTTGCTTCTGTACAGCAGTTGTCTCTGCTTCCATGAAATTCATTAGATATGTTCCAAGCTGAATAACCCTGATGTGATGGTTTTTGGGTGTGTAGTCCAAGTGCCATTGAAATGAAGCCTTTTCTCTCACATCACTAGTGATAATACTGGGACCTAAAAAGGCACACATGGAGTGCTTTTTAACAAAAGATTTCTATATGCTGTCCTTTGTTTTTCTCAGGATAATCTGTAATGACAGAAACGTAGTCCCTTGAGGGAACATTGGTGAACCACATAAGAGTTAGTACAGCATTACTTACCCTGAGCCTAGCTGTAAGCAATGCTATTGAATGCAGAGTATCCTAGTCACCAGCACTTAGTTGATAAAAAAAAAAAAAAAATCTTAAGTCTTGGCAAAAACACAAAGAAAACACTGTGGTTTTTAAATTATCAGTGTGTGAGGATAGTGATGACTGATACCGTACATAATTCTATAATTATAGAGAGAAGAGCTCTCAGTCTTAGCAATTTGTACTCTTACCAAACATGGTATCTTGGTACCTTCCATTTTTGAATCATTGCATAGAGACATTCCTAGTGACCTTCATGGAAGAGGTATAAGTCTTCTTAATTAAGAAGGCTTTGATTTTTATATGTGATTTTCACTAGAATTACTTGGTGCCAGTTAAGTGTGAAGGGGAGAGCAGATCACAGAGAGTCTTCCCTTAGTTTTATGACAATACTTAGTAAATTGCAACCTCTGGTCCTCCTGAGCTTACCTAAACTAGTGCTATTAATACCAACCCAAAGGACTCGGAGCATAAATACTGGCACCAGGCTACTGGCACCTCCTTCTTTTTTTTTTTTTTCTACTGGCTATCAAAGTTAATCCAGTGGACCATCCAAGAGAAGTATTTTTCAGTATCCCCAAAGGAAAGCGCAGCTGCTGCTCAACTTTGTGGTTTTTCAGTACATCCTGAAAAGCTAATGTGAGTCTGCAAGAATTTTGCTTTGGTTTGTGCAGCAGCAAATATGTCTTTTATGGCTTGCATTCTTCTCAGGTCCATCCATGCAGTCCATACCACTGATTGCTAACCATGAATCTGCACCATATATAGAAAAATACTTGTTTTGTATAAGCCTGTAAACTTCTTTGCCTTACCTTGTTAAGGTTTTTCATGTTGTCCTCTTCTAAACAAGCACTTGAGTTCCAAAGCAAAACAGAAAATCAAAGTGGTAAAGTCCTTAAGTTAGTGTTGTGAACTAAATTATTTAAAGGACCCTCAGTGTCCCCCAAAAAACTGTACATTCAGATCTTGACTGAAGATGTTCATTCTCAGAATGCTTCACATCAAGTCCCTTTAACACTTGGAAGCTTTAAGTGTCATGTTCTGTAGAACTCCATCCCACCTATCTCGCACTTAAAACGCAGTAGAAACACAGAGATTACCTTTACCAAAGGTTATCTTTATGCACCTAATCTGAAGTGAAGAAGGGAAGTTGGATATAGCAACCTCAAGCCTAAGAATATGTGAGTGTTACCCTTTTTGAAGTACTTTAAAGGAGTAATCAGCTGAAAGTGATTAGGGCATCCCCAGGAATGGTGAAGAGGGAGGAAAGGAAGATTACTCTGGGGTGATAGACCTCATTGTCAGAAGGGTGATGTGACTTATGTTCTCACAGGACTCCTGTGCATTTGGAGACGTAGTATTTCTACATTTCCCATGTGGCAGTCTGTCTCGGATCTGACTGCAGTGCAGAATAAGGTGTTAAGGGTTCCTGTAGGGTTTTCTTACAGAACTACTAAATGTCTGATGAATGGAGCTTACTGCAAAGTACCAACTGGAATGGTGCTAATATTTTAGGCTGAGCACAAAATCTGTAACTAGTTTGAACCTTAATTTGAGTGATGTTCTTGAAAAATAGTCATCTAGATATGCACTAGTTGAAGCATCATGTGGAACATGCTGACCAGTATGTAATTTGACATAAAAAGCAGTATGGTGAAGTCAGAGTAAACTAATGAGATACTTAGTGATTTGAATTCCTAGGATCAGATGGGCCAGACAGAATATTCTTGGTGTTGGAACCTTGTACTTAATGCATTTTTTTTCTTTTATAACATTGAAAATTATCACTGGTTAGTTCTAATTGATTTTAACATGCTTGTAGTTACCCAAATACATGCAGTTTTGCCTGTTGAGCTGTCACTGGAGTGAGAATAATTTAATCCTAATTGTGTTTGTTGAATCCTTCAGTGATAATATCATAATTTTTCACCTGGTAGTAGAAGAATGATGTAATTGTTTACCATGAAGAACAAGAAAGTGTAATTGAATTAACTGTTGTTGAACATCTTCAAATGTTTTGTTTTTCACTAGTGTTACACTTACCAGCATTGCTATCTGTATTCTGTTAGACTAAATGAGCGATTAGGGTTAAAATAGGGGAAACAACAAATAAAACTGCTGCTAACCAGACAGATACGCTCAGATTTAAGATGTGAAGGGCTGTCTTGATTCTTTTACCTCTATACAGAGTTGAGAAGATGTATTTATATAATTTTGCTGTGATGGCCTCACCTTGTCCATCTGCCTACTAACTCTTTAACTGTTGAGTTAGTCATGTACATTATACCGATCTTTTCATTCATTAAACAATTTTACTCCTTAAAATTTTATCAGCTGTGATTGCTTTGGTTCATAAACTGCCAGTATGATATGAAGAAACACAAAATGCATGATTTAACTCTATATGTGCTTGGCTCTGACTGAGGTTGACTTGCCTTGACTGGCCTTTTTATCAGCAACAAGAGGTATTGAGGTCCAAGAATGAAGCTCCTTTGGCCTAGTTTCTAGCCCCAACTTCCGCTCCAAAATAGCTAAATGATACAGACCAATTAGATGTTTATAAATGTAGTGCTGTATTTATCAGTTTACTTAAGTTGCCTAGCATCCCTTTGATGACAGAGAGCAGCTGTGAATCCAGTTTACTCAGTTATTGTACTATTGTTACTGTTTGTGGGCACTAATGATGCCTCAAAATTATTTTCTAGTCTTTATTTACTGTTTTTACAGGCTTTTTTAGTATTCCTATGGAAATTAAATAGTTCTTAGAAAGTGATTAGAAAATAGACACTAAACACTACATTAAAACAAAGGTTAAAAGTACAGACTAGTAATTTAATGGAGAAATGCAAAAATAGTATTAAAATCATCAAAACTGCTTAGAGAATGTTTAGAGTTATGATAATTCCTGAAGAAATGTAAAGAATATTAGAACAAGTTTGTATTTACAGCATCTTTTAGTCGTTGTCAAGAGGGCGGAACTGCCCCAGTAACGCTGACACTTTCATTTTCTACTTACTGTTTCCTCTTCTACCTGAATCATACAGGAATGAATCTGTAACAACCAGGACATTCAGTTTTTAGGACTATAGAATCACCTTAACTCATGAAATTTAAAGAATTGCTGAGACAGTGTGATTATCATTGTGCTAAGAATATGCACATAGTATAATGTATAATGATATGCTGAAGTTTTCATTAGTCTTCATTTACTCATGATAATTTCATTACTCATTTCAATAGGGACAGTTTAAATTTTGGAGGAAAGAATTGTCATAAGAATACCAACATGTATTTAAATACACATATATGTGTATATATATGCATATACATTTCTACACATACATTTATATCTATGAACATGCTCTTTCATGTGTATAGTCACACAGCCATTGCTTCTGTCTTCTTGGGAAGATATATTTCATTTGACCAGAGAGCAATTTAAAAGATTTATATCTGTCCTAGGCTTCAAGAACTTTTATTATACTGGAACCAAATATTTTAACATCAGTAGGGATTTATCAGATGTATTCCAGAGGTTATATTAATCTCAAATTTTATGATAAATGTAGAAATTTTTTAATTATTTTCACTGATTTGCATTTCTTCTGACATCATTGCTTTCTTTAAGAGAAGCATGCTTTTGACAAAGTTTCTTTTTGTTTACTTTTTTTTGGTGAACTTTGTCCACTAAAAGACTTGATTTCATTGTACTACATACTCTTCCTCCTCCTTGTGTAAGGTAAATCTTGTTACCTTTCTGTAGCATTAGGATAGTAGAATTGTACTTTATAGGATAGACTGGCAAGAGTCTTCCAGAACTATGACAAAATATTAAAACAAATATTTCTCATCTTTTTTTCACTTTCTGGTACCTCCTGAACACAAACTACTGCAACATGTTTCAAATTCACACTTCGTTAAATGGTTGCAATCCACCCATATAAACATATTATCCAGTTAAAGTGCTGCTTTTGCTTGCTAAATAGAAAATAGTTTTTATATCTAAAGGAAAGGAATTTTAGGCTTTAAAAAAAATAATTAAAAAGTCACAATTTCATTTTACTGTTTCACAGTGCTTTCTGATTAAACTTCAAAATACGTATCTGCTGATCTTTATGTCACTTGATTTCCCCCTGTATAATATGGAAAAGAGCTGTAGAACAGTGTTTTCTTAGGTAAAGCTCAAAATTGTGAGAGAACGTCCCAGGAAATACTTCTTATTAATATTTCATATATTTAAAAAATCCAAATGCCAGCAATTTTTCTTTAGCCAGCGTGGGCTTCTTTCAGGTACATGATCTTCCTTATTCATTTCATTGTGAGATCCAGGCAGCCAACCAACCTCAACCGAGTGTGGCCAGCAGGGACAGAGCCTGGATGAGAGAATTCTGGAACCTGTGACCCTCCTACAGGGTGTAGGTGGAGTACTTAACTGCTTACCACCTCAGCAAATCTGAATCCAGTGATAAAGAGGAACTGTACACACTGTTGTGTCGACAGTGTAGAAATGTGTAAGTAAACAGTTGAAAATTGAGGGTAGGGGCTGGAAAGGCTCCAGCAAAGTTTCATTGCCTTAACTATCAGCTTGTTCTGTGACTTAGCTCTGGACCTCACTAAAACTATTTCCAAAAATAGTAGTATAAGCAGTAGGATAAAGCCAGTAAGAGCCATTAGACATCAGGGACTGCTTTTATTCAGCAGTACATAGACAAGGAGACTAGAGAAGGAGGCTGCTCTCAGTTTAGATGCTGGTTTTGAAGTGTCCAGTTGCATGTTTCATTCCCTGTCAGAATGAAGTAAAAGTTGAATTCGGGAAAAATAGCATATCTTATTTTAAGCAGAAAAAACTAACCATGAGTGGGTATATAGGAGCAAAATTATAACATCTTCAGTAAAAACACATATAGCTTTAGTTTCATAAAATATAGAAGACATGCCAGTAACTTTATTAGGGTGTCTTCCTAATGAAGAAACTATGAAAAGATATCTGAAATAAAACAGATTCTGATTTTTTTTTCTACTTTCCCAGTTTCTGAATTTCCAGATTAAAAGAAATAACGGAGAAAATACTTAAAAGCATCAAACCCTCTACTACAAAATTAACTGAGGGTTTCCTTACAAAAAATCTCAATGTCTGAAAAGTCAGTGCTCTGAAAACTTGATTAATTCTCAAGCATATTCTTTCAGTATGTTTTTCATCAAAATCTTTTTAGGATGCTTCACCGAGCATTTTAGTACAAACTCGCTGCCTTAGATGCTGAAAAATTACCATTAAGATTTCATTGCTTATTCACCACTTTGGTTCCAAATTCTATTTCAGAGTTAGACTACAGAAGGAGAGAGCATAGGTTTTATTATCTCTTTTGTTTAATTTTTATATTGCCTAAGACTAATGGTATCATAATCCTTCTGGGGAACAAATTTGTAATTCTTCTTTAAAACTTTGGGAAAGGTATAGTCTCTTGTGACACAGAGCTGGGTATATTTTTTTTATCATTTATGTGCTTTTATATCTAATTATTTCATAGTAGCTATTTCTTTTTAATGCCCTTCCTGTAGCTATATGATAATTAAAAATGCAAACAATTAAAATGTATATACTGCTGGATGCAAGCTGCTATCATAAAGATGGTCTTTTCATAATTTTGCCAAACATAAACCATTTTGTGTAAGGTACACCTGTACAAATTGAGTGCTGCCTTACAACAGGGAAGGACGGGAAAGCCAGTGTGGATGTTTGCTAGAACTTTCTGCATCAAATGAAAATGTCTACTTTCTGACATTCTCAATAAATTAAGCTCATTGTTTCTAGTTCTGCACCAGTGCGTAGCCACTCTTTTCTTTTTTCATCCTTGTATATTTTTAACATTATTTTATCTTCATTCTGGTCAACATCTTTATCTTTGACATTCCTCATCTTTATGCTGTAGCTAATACTTGGATATTCTCTTGGCATGAAATGTCTGTGATGCAGTCACTTCTGTCCTTAGAAATCAGTAAACTGTCTTCCAGAGTCTCTCGAACTCGTTTGCTGCACAACTCCTTGGACAACAGTGTCTGTCTTCCTGAATGCTTAGAGACACCAAGATGCTGCAAAGCCAGTTCTCATAGTGCAGTATTTGGCCATATTGTCATTTCAGTCTTGTTGTGTCTTGTGTACCTTAAAACAAACCACCCCAACCCCCAAAAACTTGTTTGCACCTATGAAGGACTGTAGTGCTTCTCAGCATTACACCTGTGCTCATTTGTGCCGCGTAGGATGGGTAGCTTTGCATCTCCCATAATGCCAGCTCTCACGGTTTTAACTCAATGCCTGGGGAGTTTTCCTTTTGTTGCCTCCCACAGCTGGAAGGCCACACCGTTAGCTCTCTAGGAGTATCTGAAGTCTTCCTCATTATTCTCCTTCACATCCCTCTTTCAAGTTCTGCATCCAGCCCACACAGCCCGGTTTGCGTGCATATGTGTTGTCTATTATGTTCTGAAGGGAAGAGGTCTGGGGCAAGGTGTGCCCTCTTGCAGTGTGTCCTGCCCCGAGGCTGGGACACCTACTCAGGGTTGCAGTATAGCCAGTAATAATAATAATGGAAGCAATATACTCCAAATAAATAGGCTGCCTCAACAAAGCAAGCATCTGTAGGAGAAGAATTGAAGTGGAAGTAAAAAAATTTTCTATGAGATGAAATCTGTAGAGAGAGCAATGCACTTTAGGCATCAACAATCTGATTAGTTTATGCAAGCTTATCTAAAAGTCAAAGAATATTTTTTGGTTTGTTTTCTTTGTCTTACCAGTATTCTCTGAGTACTTCTTGAAGACCAAAATCAGTAAGCAGGATTTATAGTTCACAAAATCACCATTTCTCCTGTATACCTTCTCAGAGAAGCTACTGAGACTCTCCCATGATTTGCAGCTAAGACAGCCGGCTTGACTCTTCTCTTACATTCTTGTACAATTCATACCTCACAATTTATTGTAGAAGAATGTATACTATTATTTATACTATTTAACCTACTGACTTAATTTGAATACGAATATTTTTTTAATTTATTTTTATATTCTCCAACTTTCAAATAATAAACATCAGCTTTTATAACTATTTCCATAAAATACGGTTAGGCTGATAAGCTTTTTCTTTCTACTTCTGCTACAAATTCCCTGATACAGCTGATGCAGTAGACCTTATAGACATATCAACAATTACTTGACTTTGCAGTAGATGCACAGATGATCCTTTTAGAACAGCTAATGCATTTGAATTTGGTAATCTACACCAATTAATATCCTCGAGCTCAAGTACCTTGTTTATAGAAAGTCTTTGTGACTGGGTCATCAGGTTTTAGAAAGATTTGTAATCTTACAGAATTTGATTCCACTGTTATATCACTGGGGGAGTCCTCACCTCTACTTGAATATGCTCGAGTTATGAGGGCAGGAAGTGAAGATAAGATGATTGTGTTCTTGGCTCAAGTACCATACTTCATAGGGGCAGATACTACCTTGAGGTTTTTGCACTCAACAACTCAGACATCCGTATGGAGACAGTGGTGGTCACTGTTTTGCCACTAATGGGGTCAACAGAAGGGACACAGACAGCAATAAAAAGAATGGGCTTATTTTATTGTCTATTTCAAAATAATGCAGAAATTAAATAAGGCACTTAATCGAAGAGATCAGCTTATTATACTCTATTTTTAAAGCAGCAGAGACAATAAGCAAGGTAATGTACCTAATCATTACTACACAAAGCTATAGTCGTTAAGAAAGAACATCACCAATTGCCCTATCAATATATTACCATTATCCAGACCCGCAGTCACCGGGGAGCCCTGGTGGCAGCAAGGACCTGGAGAACCTGTGCTGGGAAGTCCTACATAATGTGTCCACTCATAGGTGAGGTCTCCAAAGTTACTGCAAGAGGGCCGAGTATTATAAAAATACTCTGTTACCAAATTCAGAATGTTGGGATGACTTGCATTTTTCTTTCTGTGGAAACATCTGGTGTCACCCTTCCTGTTGGATTTTGCCCAAAACCTGGCCAGGGCTTGGGGAGAAACCCAAGGGAGTTTGTGTTTTGTGTTGTTGATTGTGGTGGGGGGGGTGTGGGTTGGTTGTTTGGGTCTGGTTTTTTGTTTGTTTGTTTGGGTTTTGTTTTTGTTTTGTTTTTTAATCTATTTTGTCTTTAACTACATATTTCTCAACAAGGTCCAGTCTTTCAACAGGCTGGATGTCTGGTTTCACCACCTGTTTTAGCTCTAACCACATACCTCTTCATAAGCACTAATTGTTGCATCACAAGCATTATCACAGAGTCTTAGCATAAGTGGTTTTTTTGGCGATTAATTAAGGTTTGATTATTAATTACAGATATAACATTATGGAGTTCATCTAGAGGTCAACCTTTGGTCTGGGCCTGTTATCCAGGCCTTAGCACATCAGTTGCTAAGTTGATCTTGTGCCTGTTCTTATCTGTTTATTCTGTTAGTTCAGTGTCGGACTCACAAATAGTAACCACCTCTCTTCAACACGACCACCCACCCATAAGTAACTCCCAGTTATGCTTCACTTAACTCTACGTTTGATGCTCTTAAACAAAAATTAGAAGCACAATACATAATAGGGTAGTGTTCATAACTCTTCCTAACACAGTCATAGAAAAATATTCCAGCTATCATAGTTTTAGATACAATAAACAATTCTTATAGGAATACATGGGGAACAATGCTAAAATTAAACCTCATGAAAGGATTGGTTAGAAATTTCTTTGATACGCTTCTTATCTGTTCTACGAGCCAGGCTGTGCAGGCATGGAAAGATATATTAAGATTTCTGTTCTATCTGCTCTTATGTAGAGCTCCCTCCATGTAAAATAATCTTTTGGAAACTGGTTTGTTGTTTTTTCTAAGTACCACTTAATCTTGAAATTCAACATTTTAGTTAATTAAAAAGTTCAGAGAATAATACCCTTTGAATTCAGTTAAATCAACCTATACCTATTTTCTTTGTCTTCTGTGTTTTAATAGTTAAATAATACTGTTCTAAGGTGATGAGAGATTTTCTTATTGAAGTAGTTTAGACCTAGTGTGGTATCCATTTAATCTGTAATTTTGTCTTTACTATAAATTGCAATGATTATTAAAATGAAAATTTTAATATTAACTTGATACTTTAAACCAGTTTATTTTTACAATAAAATATTAAATTGTTTTGAAAATGAGGGAGATACTTAATTTTAAAATTTCATCATAATTTTTTTCAGAGCATTTGTTTATCAAAAATATTTAAATTTTTAAATTAACCAAAGCAACAAATTCTGATTCACATGATCTGTAGGGTTTTGAATCTTACTAACCCAGATGATAAGAGAGCAGTGGGCTCTAGAGAACTTGAAAAAGTAGCATGAGTCTGCTTATTTCTAAAACATCTAAAAGAGACCAGACTTCTCTGTCAAAAGGATTTCAAGAATAATCTGTTTAGGTGAACAAGAGCAGCTCCTCTGGAGACTGGTTTGTCAGGTACAGAAAATTAATAAGAGGTATCATGTACAAGTAGATGAAGGCTGTAAAATGCAAAGCTAAAGGTACACCAAGTGTGATTGAATTGCCTGTATGAAATAACTATGATAATTCGTGTGTGTGAGAGATTTTCTTTGTTTTGTTGTTTGTTTGTTTGTTTAATCACATTGCACATATGTTCCGTAAAGTGTTCTGATTTGCTAGTAAAATTCACCACATTACAGTCTCCCAGCTGCAGCAGCAGAGCGTGTTTACTTGGTGCATTCAATACCACACTGGACAAAATGATGAAAAGTGACCAGTAGAGATAACTGTTAAGGAACTGGAGTTGGATCATTTCTTTTACCCTTTCAGTGGTCCTGACAGAGAGAGCCCATTGCTCTCTAGTCTAGGAGCCATTTCAAGATCCTTCCAGGGTCAAATGGAAAATCATCCATGTCTAACAAGTGACAGAACTTATGTTAGCAAATACTACTGATCTTGAGTTTGTCATATATTGACTGTAGTCTGGAGTATAAATTTTCTAAAATTAGTACACCAAACATCACCGTGCTGTCTGAAGCACAGGGGAAAACAAAATGCAAGGTTATTGTTGTCCTATTTTTTTTTAGTCAGGAAAAAAACTTTTTGGGTTGTGTATAAAGTCTGTTCTTCAATAAGGGGATGATTATTATTTTTATGATAATAGGATGCACAGAACGAGATAAACTTTTTAATATATTTTGTATTTATTATGGTTTTAGTGTGGATGGGTTTGTAGGTGGATTTGTTCTTACTACTTACGTTCCTCTGATGCTAACACCAGTGCTGTGAGTCACAAAAGGCCATATAAGAAAAATTGTATTACAGTGCAGTAAATGCCCAGGAATTGAACCTGTGGCACGGATTTGTGCACCAGTTCTGCACTCTGGCTGTATGTTTCAGTAATTACAGTAGCTTTCATAATTGCTCTATAATTAAAGCTAATCAAAATAACTTTTAAATAAAGAAATAAGTGGAGATCACTTAAAGATGTCACTGGTAATGATCAACTCTTCTCCAATAATGTGCCTCAACACAATGGTGCCTTAGGCGCAGACAAAGTTGAAAATACTGGTGTGATCTTGTGAATTCAGATATTTTGGTTTGTTGGTTTTTTTTGTTTTTGTTTTTGTTTTAAGAAAAAATATTGTTACATGGGCACTTTTTGTATTATATAATTCAGAGGAAAGGTTTGCACTATTACAGAGCAGTAGTACACAATGTGTCTGATAGGTTTTTATTAAGTTTTATATGAATCTACTCAAATCCTAAACAAGAAGCCAGTGCTACTGTTTCTTAATTTTGTTGAAAGGAATGATCTTAGAGGAAGTAATGGTGGTTGTGAAAAACCAGGAGGTGTAAGAAGCCAAGTGACTTTTTCCATTTTTTCATACTAACTCTTTGACATACTGTCTTCATAAAGAAGAGCAGTGGGAAATCACTACAAAGAGCAGTTAAAGGAAATAGAGCAGGGAGTCAGGAGGATGGCAGTTCTGTAAAGTAAATTAACATTTTCTAAAGTTCTAAAAAAAAAAAACAACAACACACACACAACCCCCCCCCCCCCCCAAAAATAAAAATAATAATAAAAAAGACAACTGTCTAGCCTCTATATAGACTTTAGGGGGAAAAAAATAATGCAAGTGTGGAAAACTAAAAAATTTTATGAAATACTAAAAGGAAAACTAAAAGTCAAATAAGGCATAACACCCTGCTGTTAGAAAGGTGCATTGAGTTTATGTGGCAAGGTTTTGTTAGCAGGGGAGGTATTGGGGGTGGCTTATGTGAGAAGCTGCTAGAAGCTTCCCTCATGTCCAGTAGAGCCAGATAGCTCCAAGATGGACCCACCACTGGCCAAGGCCAAGCCCATCAGCAACAACAGTAGTGCCTCAATGATAACATATTTAAGAAGGGGGGAAAAGGTACTGTGCAGGAACAATTGCAGACAGTGTAATTGAGTTCAGTGAGAATGTGAGAGAAACAAAGGTGATCGTTGAGCGATCTCTCTCTGTCCTTATCTTGACTTATGAGCCTTTTGTTGTATTTTCTCTCTACCCGTCCAGCTGAGGAGGAGGAGTGATAGAGAGGACCTTTGGTGGACACCTGGCATCCACCCAGGGTCAATTTACCAGAAAAGGAAATGAGAAGAAAGTACAGACAGAAGAAAGATACAGGGTATCTCTATATTCATGGTAGTGGCAAATCTGCTGCTGACATTGTAGTGAAAGCAGGATCAAGTCCCCAGTGACTGGAAACAAAGCTGTAGTGGTAAAGTATTTTGAAATGATGGTAAGACTGATGTAGAGCAGTTTGGTTTTGGTTGGGAGGGTAGTAGTGTGTGATGAGAATCTATTCAAAAAACTAAAGATTTTTGAGACAGTAGAAAAATAAACTAATAAATGTGTATAAATTTATCAGTGTAGCAGAGAATGAGTACTGTGACAGAGTTGAGCAGAAAGATAAGCCCAAGCAGCTGATAGGAGCTGGCTGAATCCATATTCTGTTCATTCAGGTTTGTTATAAAACCCAAGGCTATGATCTGAGCCTACAGTATAGTCTGCCTAGGATTTTGGTTCCCTGGCTTAAATTTAAATTATCTTTAGCAATACATCTCATTGTTTCAAGTGAAGTACTTCCACCTTATTAAAATGTTCCATAGCTTTTTCTTACTATGACACTGTAGGTTTGTGCTATCAGAGAGAACAAAAGAATAAATAAATGCTGGTGTCACTTAAAGACTTAAATGAGAGCACAAAGGAGATTAAAGTTTGACCAGTTTCAGAGGAACACATTTAAGGTATTGAAACTTAAGTGAAAAAGTTATATCACTTAGAATATTCTTTGTGCTGTCACCAAGGGATGAAACATAACAAGAGAAATGATAAAATCTTACAGTTTTACAGAGCCTTGTCTCCATTATAGGATTTACTTGTAAGGTTTCCACTTAGCTAAAAGCTAGAAGGGAAAAAGTAGTTTAAGATAAATTCCAATTACTGCTAGAATCTGTGAATTAAAGTCATCAGGAATGCACTTTGTTGTTGTTGTTGTTGTTTTGGGTTTTGTTGTTGTTGTTGCATAAAGCTACTCTTTACTAAACCCTAATTGTGCCATTGTTCATTACCTTGCGTAGCCAGTGCTTGTCAAATTAAGTAATGCCAGATTTTCCAGAAAGATTGAACTGAAGATTTCATGACATATATGGTGACTATGCTTATCTTTGTTCTTAATATTGCAATTTTCTCTTTTCTTAGTGGTAGTGGGCTTAAACTGAATATACTTGTAGTTTAGTGGTAGTGGATTAGTAATGTCTGTACTTCCTTTAAGACAACAATTTTTTAAAAGGAATTGTCAAAAAACCACCAATCAATTCTAACTTTTTTCATCACTATATTTGCTAACAATAAATAAATAAATGGAGCAATTCTAAGTAAATGCTGTAAATAAATAGATGTGATAATGCCACGTAAGAGGAAAAGTATGATGCAAATGTCCTATATTAGATTGCATCTTATCTTGGTATCTTATACCAGAAATTTGCTGACAGTTCTACAAACTTTTTGTGTTTTCTGACACTTTTTTAACCTTTATTTCATTCCTAAGTACTAAAAATGAACAGGAGAGCTTAAAAACTTCAATAACAGTGCCAAAATTACCCCGAAGTTAGTATAGTCCACTGACAGAAACTGTTCAGTAAATGCCAGCATGTTCCTGAGTGTTATTTTATGAAAAATGAGGATGCAAACATAAACCATCCCAATTCCACTCCCTGGAACTGGTAGCTGAAGGTCTTCCATCGGTTTACACAATTTCATTTTATAGCAGAGCAATCTGTTGAAGCAGATTGGCAGAGCTGTGACTGAGCTCTGAAACAATCATGGGAGTAAAGGATCATAAAGTTTAGCAAAAATTTAGAACATGTTTAGAAGACGTTAGCAGATGTTTAGCAAGTTCTTACAGAAAGGCTGTTTGATTGTAAGGAAATAGTAGCTATATCTTGCTCGGGGGTTAATCAGAAGCCTTAGGAGGCAATGCTATTGGCCAGAAAGGAAATACTAATTTTATATGAAAAGTTATTTTTATTTCTTCATTTTCAGAAGTGTTTTACTAAGCAGTTTTGTAATGATCCGAATTACTTTTGCAGAAACTTATTTTGGTGTAAATATTAACTTCAGTTACCAAATTTCAAACCTATTTTGATAAAAAAAAGAACTGGGTTTGGTTGTGTGTGTGTGTGTGTGTGTGTGGTTTTTCTTCCCAAGTGTTAGTGATTATTTGCACAGTGGTAGCTATATGTGGTATATGAATGTCTGAGTGAATCATGCTGTGCCTGCATAATCCCTACCTCATCCTTTCTCCTTAAATATAAAGGCTAGGGAATAGTAGCTTTGACATTTCTGTCAAAGTTTAGCTACTAAATGAATGATCTTGTAAAAGAAATGTGAAGTGATATTTGATAAGCATAGTCTTTGTCTTGAATTCTTGAAGGAAAGCCTTTACAGGAGAGCAGTGTGTTTCTCCTCTACCATTTTTCCATCCCTGCAACAAATAGTGTCTCATCATCCCAGTCGTTGACATTATTTCGAGGGGGGTATCTTTATCTTATGCCATAAAGTCATAAACATTTGAAAAGATTTTCCTGGCTATGTTGATGTTACATGTGGTAAAAGACATAGTTCTCTTTCAGAGGTACTTGATTGCACAGGTCTAGCAGAGGCCTGAGCTTTTCTCGAGTGGGACATTTTGCTAATGTTTCCTCTTCTTGAGACACATATCTTCCATACCTCCTTCATAGTGAAACTCTTCAATTTCCTTTTTTCAATTACCTCCTGGTAAGGACATTACCGTGTTGTAGTTTGCATGGTAATGCCAAGAAAGAGAGTGGATTCTGGCACATTCATAAAGCTTACATACACCTCTGGAGATTAAAATACTTTTTGCTTATTAGTGATTTCACAAGGAATAATTGGAGCCAAGACCATTTCTGATGTCTCTTCAAATGCTCGCATGACCCCATAGCTATATCTCTAGTCCTGCTGTGAGGCCACTGAAGATGCACCACACTACACAGCAGTTCACCTAAGTTGAGCAAAACTGACTTGTTTTAAAACAGAGGGGCTTTCAGCCCCAAGTACTGTAGAGGCGCTTCTTTAATATCTTCTTATCTCACAGATATTGCATGTATAATGCTTTAAGAACACAAAATAGTTTCAAATATTGCAAGGCACTTTGCCAGAAGAAAAATTTTACAAAAACTTAAACCACAGGGCTCCGAAACGTGATATTTATCACACAGGTGTTGTCCTTGATGGAGAAATGGGAGGATGAGTCTGAGCTCAAGTGGATTTGTCCACTGTACACTGTCCAGGTGATGTTGGTTCTTCCAGATATGGACTGTATGGTTAAAATTCTGGTTTCTAAAATGAAGTCCTTAGCACCATCTATGGGGGGCATTTCCTGTCTTCCCCTGTACTGTGAATTTGTATTCCATTTTACATCCTAGCTCTTACTTCTTCATATTTATTCATAAATGCTGTATGTTCCAATAATCAATGACATTGAAAGAGTAGCAGAGTTAGAGTGCTAATAACATTTTGCTGTGAAGTGCTACACCAGCCGCGCATAATGCTGAGTGTACAAAACAGATCACTGGAAAAACAGCTTGCATTACAAGTCTGTAATGAATTGTAAGTCTTGTTAATCATTCATAATTGTGCTCAGAAAGGAAAAGGGCAGTGGTTAAAATGGAATTCTGCAAATGGCAGAATCCTGATTAAATATGAATATGCACGGAAATGAATCTGCTCTGCAGTATCAGGCAAGAGATATTTTGAGTCAACTGCAACTTTTCTTGTTTGTGAAGTGGAAAGAAAATAGCTCAAGAAGGACATGCATATATGAAGACGAGGGAAGAACAGTGAATGGTGTAGATTAAGTGAATTTTGCAAAATCATTTATTTATAACTGCATATTCATAGGAAAGTTCATATAAGACATGTTCATAATACAAAAAAAAAAGATATCTATGTAATATAAATAAACACAGTTTAGTAAATGTGATACTATGATACTAATGGTTCTCTAACAAGTGAAACTTGAACCACCTGAAATTTGTGGTCACTTAGTAAGGGATGAAAGTGGTGTAAGTTTTTTCTGGTTTGGTTTTGGTTTTGGGTTTTGTTATGGTTTTGTGTTTAACAATAACTGTACTCAAATATCAGTGGATTTGTGCATGTTTCTAGAACTCTAACTGATAAGGAGGAATAAAGTAGCTTTGTATTATCTATTAAGATACAGCTTACAGTATCTTTAGCATTCTTGGTCACTGCTCCTCCTGTAATGGAGCATACATTTTTATATTGTTGCAGAGGTGTGTTTGTGTGCATACAGGTTTTCTTTCCAGTAGGTTAGCTGTGTGAAACAACTTAGGTCATCTTTTTTCTCAGTTTTGTTTAATATCATCTCAAAACTGTTTAAAATGGTTGATCACTTACACAAAAGAGTAAAACCTGCTTTACAAGAAGAAACTTTTGTATTACTAAATTTATTGTTGCATCACTACTGCATTTATAGATTTTTACTTCTGTCTTTTTTAGCTATTAACTTCATTTAAAATCAGTTAGATCTGAGGACAAGTGGTCATGTATCTGGTAACTGTAAAATGAAATCCTTTACCCAGAAATAGTCTTTCATTTCTGTTCTTTGATGCCTAGTACATCAGTACCATTTAAGGTTTTTCATGCCATGTCAAAAGCTATACCACATACTATTTATTTATCATCTGCTAGCAAGCTCTTCAGGGTAGTTGGTCACACGGTCCTGAAAATATATCAAAAGTTCACGAGAAAGAAAGGCTTTGTGTCTCTTCCGTGCTTTTACGCTTGAAGTGCTTCTGACTCTTCATCATACAGGTGTCTGGAGTTTTTTACTACACAGCAGATAGTTTCTACCACAATGATAAACTCTTATTTTTCACTGTTTTATTATAGACAAATATCTCACTTGCCCACATACTGCTGTTTTATGCTAGTGTGAACGGGACTGGGGCTAATGGAAATGTGATTCCCCACATTAGACCTCAACTAAATATCCTCTGGCTGTTAGAGATGTGGAAACCTGTGGTTTAGATGTGGTGAGGAATTAATATCCAGTGATAAAGAGATAGAAACATAAAATGAGGCAAAATATACATGAAAACTCTTTCATAATATAGTCTAGTATTCTTTTTAATCAGTTGCTTGTTACAAACCATAGGGTGAACTTTCTTTCCAATTTTGTATTGAATTTATCTTGACATTTGCCTGTTTACCTTTTTTGGCACTAGCACACTGAGAAAAACTGCCTGAGTATGTAGGTATCTCTGTATTTGTTTTCTCCCTTGCTTTGGCAGAGAGAACTGGAAAAGCAGCGCTTCTGGCATGGTCCCAGTGCAACAAAAATGATTCATGTTTCTCCAACAGTTGACGTGTGAAATGATGTGGCAGAAAGGATGTGTGCTTGTCATTTAACATTATTTTAGACTGTAGATACCACGATCCACTGGTTTTCAGATGTGGCTTAACCTTGAGAATTGAATTCCAAAAGAAGGTCATGGAGTGCTCTGTATGCATTGCTTCAGTGACTCCTTAGCTAAACGAGCTGGAGTGCTCCATCCTTTGGGGGCAAACCACACCAAAACAAGAGCAAAGACCTTTCGGTCTTCCTACTGTGCTCAGGCTTTGCTTTTTTCTCTCAAAAAGTTGCTTGACTGTTACGGCCGAAGATACTTGAGAGAGTGCCTCACTGGTATAACCTTCTGGGTCATAAAATTTACATCAGATTTGGAGTAATGTTACTATAAATGTAAAGTGACACACCACATAACTAACATGTTCATGCAGAAGCGTTCTCTAATATAATGACTGGGTATGACCTTCCTTTAGGCAAGCGGCTTTGTGAGTGCTGAAAAATACTATGTGGTTCTTATGACATATGACTGGCATCACAGGAGCATGACGTTGTCAGCAGCTTAACTGCAAAAAAAACAATGATTCAGATTTTGCTTCATAAGATGACAACAATTAAAAATGAAGAAAGGAAGTCTGGATACTTTCAAACAGAAAATAGTAAGAGTAACATATAAGTATACACTTGCTTTTCTATTTGTTCACATATGTTTGTGTGAAACTTTAAAATGTGAATAGACCCCTAAAAGTTCATTTGGATATTTGCTGTATGGCCATACGGATGTGTTGCTATACACACACAATATTAATATGCAGAAAGATGTCAGTTCTGCTCACCTTCTCATCCACTCACAAAGGTACGATTTGAAGAGAGCAAAGTGTTAGAACCAAGAAGATATTACTGTGGTCATTATGTTAATTTCTTTTTACCCAAAATAGGTGGTAATAGGGTTGCCTATGTTTTGGTCTACTAATCTGACTTTGTATATCAGCAAGAATGTGAATTCATTTACCAGAAAAAAAATACATGTGAAACTATAATATTTAAATCACTTCCTGCTTGTCTTAGAGTAGGCACTGTTTTGGAGTGAATTGAAATTTCACAGGCCAAGACGTTCCACAGTTTGTACCTCACAAAGCACAGTTAATTTTAATGACGATTACCAAAACAACTTTATGTTTAGAAATCACAGTCATAGCCAAGTTTAGAATTACAAGAAAAAAAAAAATTTTTTTTTTTCAAATGAAGATTAAGTACTATCCCAATGTATTTCTTCTCTAGCTCACTTAAGAGGTTTTTTTTAGGTTTTGCTCCTTTGTAATAAGTAAATTAATATCGTAATACAAATGTGGCATTGTGCCCAAGTAGTAGATGTTAATACGTAGGACAGCAGTATAATACCCTAGAATCTAAATGGTCACATTTTCTCAGGTATAGTAGACTCTTAAACATTTAACTAGGAAAAGGTCAAGAAATGTTAATCCCAAATAGTTAATAACTTCCTTTTTTTTTTTTTTTTTTTTATTTGGTACGTTCAATTAGTTTGAAACGTTTGGCTAGTACCTACAGATATCTCAATGGTATAATGTGAATCTTAATTTACTGGGCTAACGTGTCTTTGACAATAAAGAACAAAAGCATGAGAAATGAACATAAAACGTTTTAAACCCTTTTTTTCTTTTAGTTCAATTCAATTAAAAAATAATAAATCTTTACCAGGAGAGAAAAATGTTATTTCCTACTTTATCAAATCTATTCATTCAAGTTTGTTTCATGTAAGTTTTAAAGACAACTTGAAATCCTTCAGTGAATTTTAGTTCCCCTTAACAACTTTTCCCCATGCTGAAGTTTTTCTAGAATAATGCTTTCCTAATAATTGACATACATTTACAGTGATGCAGCCCACGTCTGTTTCTGTACTAAAAAAAATAGTGCGAATACTCCTCTACAGAATGCCTGTTATATATTTGTAGGTATTTAATTTGTTATATATTTGTAGGTATTTAATTTGTTGTTCTTTTTTTCTTCTTCATGTCTGACCATATCTTACTCACTTGATTTTTCTTCACTATAGTTCCCATTACTAAATGTCAAAGTTTCTTAATTTAGCAGTATGGTGATATGTTCATTAATTTATTAAAAAAGAAGACCCAAAGCAGACCAAAACCAACCGCAAAACCACCCATGTAATACATTCCAAAAATGTCTTTAATGGCTATGTCTGTCCAGTTTGCTTTGATTTACATTAATGAATCGTCTAATTTTCTTTATTGTAACCTTCATGACTGCTTTTTAAATAGGGACTTCTCAAGCTCTATACTCTGAGCTGGGCAAAGCTGCTTTTTGTTTTGGTAATTTTAGCTAGGAAAGGATTTCTGGATTATAATGTAAGCTATGAAAGTCTTAGTTTACAGTTGTATGTTTTGTAAAACGTATGTAGGAAAAATAAAAATGTTGAGCTTTTCTAAATTCTTTGGGGGGGGCTTGGGGTTTTTTTTTTGGTGTGTGTGGTTTTTGCTGTTGTTGTTGTTTGTTTGTTTTGTTGTGTTTGGGGTTTTTTTTCCAAACTTACTCTATGTTGGTGGTGGGGTTTTTTTGTCTTCACACAGCTCTGGTAAGGTGAATGCTCTGTCCAGGAGACACAAATTGAAACATATTTAAAGAACAAAATTAGTTCTGTGCACATACCTCATTAAAGATGCAGATGTGTGTGATTGGCAGTATATAGAAAACCACAATAGATTTATAGGACTGCAAATGAACTCTGGAAGCCATTCAAACCACATCATTGGCACAACTAGATTATTAATATCTGTAGCCTTCCTAATAGCTATTTAAACAGATGATTCAGTGATGGATACAGAAAATAAGCCCCCATGCTTCACCTTCCTTCCAAACTAAATGTCTTCCTTGTTCTGCTTGCTATAGATATGAAGTACAGGCCATCCCACAGTCTTTAAAGTGGCCTTTTGACACAGCTGAAAATTGTTATCATGACCTCAACTTTCATTTCATGCAGTTAAATAAGTTCAGGATATTTCAGGTTTCTTTAAAATAATTTTTTCTAAATCTAATGCCTTTTCAGAGCTGATTGGAAGGACAAACTTTTTTTTTTTATCCTTTTTATTGTGTCCCACTATTGATCCCAGATCATCTGATTGTATTCTGCAGGCACTCTGCCTGCAGTTTACCACTTCTGTTTTTAGGCAATTATTGTTTCTGTGTGAATCGTAGAATATCTACAACTGGAAGGGACTTATCAGGAACACTGAGTCCAATTCCCTGCTTCTTGCTGGACTCCCTGAAGTTGAACCACATGAGTAAGCGCATCATCCAGAACGTTAGACCTTGCTCTTTCTTTTTTGTTTTACTTGCATATTTTAATTAAAAAAAAAAAATTCCTTTGAAACTTAATCTTGTCCTTGTGTATTTATGAAGTCTTTCCTGTTTTGCTGTCATTTGGAAATTTAATAAGCATAGTTTATTCTCATCACAATTTTCTTTTGCTTGCAAAGAAGGGTTCCTAAACTGGTGTTAGCACTGGCCTTACCTGCTGGCAAATATCAGTATCCAAAAATCTTAAGGGTTTTTCTCATAGATCTATAGTCATCTTAATTAAAATGTCATATCGAAGTATGCTCTCTTGCACTTTTCAGGTTGCAAGAACGGCAATAATATGCAGTTCTTTTAGCATGAAATAGCCATCTGCATAATTTCTTATGTGAACAAGACAATATATGGAAAGCACACCTTGGGTAACATTCTTTCTAGTTTATTTCTTGCATTATTAACAAATAGGGTGCTAGAGAGGCTTATTACTATGCAGGTTTTAATAAAAAGAGAAACACAGAGTCCTAGGCTATGAAACTTGTAGTTTTCTTTCTATTCAATATAAATGGTATGATTTCAGTTTTATTTTAATGAGCACGTTAAGCTGAGTGAATAATGTCATGATCAGCCTACAGCAGTTAGATAGTTACGTAAATGGTCTTTTTTTATTCTGTACCTTTTAAAGTATATATGTCAGAAGCAAATAAATTCCTGTTCAGTTATTTTTCACCTGCACAAACACTCCAGCTATACAAGATGAAACTTCACACACCTTCCCTTCTCTTTGTGGAGCTGTTTCTTAAAGGCTTTTTCTGGCCCCAGATATTGGCATAAGTCTTGTTCAATATCTTTATCGATGACCTGGATGAGGGGATTGAATGTGCCCTCAGTAAATTTGCAGATGACACAAAATTAAGTGG